>LTAE01008778.1:0-22209 GCA_001647135.1 Pontederia paniculata | reverse complement strand
TCTGAACTTGAACATATCCTGTTACAGAAATCAGCTTAATAAGTTCATCAGTATAAACTAAGTTCCCTTACAAATTTATGATCATCAAAACACTCTCGGGATCCTAGATTCAACAATATTCACATCTCACGTTTTTTCCTCAATGGTTTGCCTTTATTTTAAAACTTGTCCGCACCCAAAGTAACATCTTTATTCATGATTCTTAACCATCTAATAAGTACTAACTTCTCAACTTTTTTACTATTATTTAAATTAGAGCTCAACAGAGGTGAAAGATCATTCATGTGTTGTATAATGAAACACTCATATGATTAACCGTCAAATTTTAAGATTATGATACAAATTAAAATAACCTAAAACCATATTTTATTTTATATTAGTTAGGTAGTTATATATTATTTTAATTTGGATCACATATTTAAAATTTGATGATTAATTATAATTTTTTAAATGCACATGAAGGTGTATTTCACTTCCATTAAATCTTTTAAATTATAATTCCTCCTCGTTTCACTAATTCAATCATCATTCTCTTATACCATATATAGTAACTAAATCAATGATATATTTTTGAATTATTTCCATTTCCTCCCCTCAACTATAACTTATTTTCACTTTACCTCATAAACTTTAAAATTATTCACAACTAAAATTATTCACAAAATTATTAAAAATGGAATTGACTCTATATTTTTACAACTTATAAATTATGTGAACTTATAAAATTTATATTTTTTTCTTAACGCTTATTATCTTATTTTATCCTTGCTATAAGTTTCTTCTTAAAATCAGTTATCATTAATTTATTTATTATTTAAATTATAATTTTCTCCTTATATAGAATCACCGAGATTTTATTATTCTCATATCTCAAATCTATTAACTATTAAATGAATCAATTGTTATATTTATTCATCTTATTTAGTTACACAATTTTATAAAACTTGTATATATTTTTTATATACAATATTCTTTATTTAAATTTTATTTTCTTATTTATCACTAAATAAGGTATTTAGACTTTCCTTGTTATATACTTGAACTTTTATAAAGGTTTGTATGTAACTTTTGTATGTAATTTACTCATATCATATTTTCTTTATTATCACGCAGTTTTTTTTCTCTACTCTCTTTGTGATTAAGTAATTGATTATCTTCCAACTAAGTATGAAAAAATATTATTATTTTATTAATTCTTTGATCCTAGTTATTAATAAAGTATATGATTAATAATATATATTATTTATTTAGGTTAACTTTTATCCAATTCGGTTATAGTGGCAGAGCTAGGAACCACTATCCAAAGCTACACAAACTAATCAAACTAAAGAAGAAGAAGAGTAGAAAATGAAAAAAAATATGTGGATTCTCGAGTCCATGAAACGAAATGGAAAAAGCATTACGGTCCACATCTAATCCAACGGTTTACAAAGTTGAGCCACAATTCACAGCGGATTCAATATTTGTATATTCTTTAATCCTCTTTTTATTATTATGAGCATACATATAAAATATTTTTTTTATATGTTATGCAATTAAATTAAATAAGACTTCTTGCTGTAAAATTTAATTAATATTCTAAATTAGTTGGTTCAGTTAAGAGTAATAAATCAAGTTATTAAATTAGAAAGAAATATTTCTAATTGATGAATTCACATTGCCTAAATTATTTAGTTATAATTTTTCATAAAGCTTAACTTATGAACTAATGCATATATCATTACGAAAGTCAATACTCAAAATCATATTTAAGATCTATATCATATACAAGACACCTCATTATTAACACCATCATCGTGCATGATTAAATGTTAGAAAGAGAATTCTCCGATGATGAAGTTTAATATGTAAGATAATATAATAAAATACATATGATTAAAAATATATATATATATATATATTTGTTTTTCTTAATATATTGTTTATTTTTTATTTTTAAATGAATAAAAAATTAAAAGAGAGTATGTGAAATATTTTAAAAATAAAATATAATACGCAATATGACATTTACGAATAAAGTAAGCATTTTTTAAATAAAAATATATTAAGAACAAATGTACCGTCTCAAAACTTTATGAATGAGTCAAAATAATCTAAATATTAAAAAAAATATCAAACACCTAAATTAGAGTTTGATTTGATGAAAATTCTATTTGTTATCTTAAATACTTCAATTTGGACATGCCAAATAGAGTTTTAGCTTAAACCTCTTGAGTCATTTTCATATTTTAAATTATAATGTTTTCGCATCTAAACTTTAGTTATAAACTTTTTTAGTCTATGAACTTATCTTCATTTACTATTCAAGTTCTTCTATTAAGTTCATTCCAAAATTTTGTTATCTCGGTTTTTATTACGTACAAAATACTTTTTATTCTTTTTTTAATGTAAGACATATGAACACAACATTTTATAATTATTAAAAAAATCAATGCTACTCTTTTTTTGTTGGATTTTATATTATTCTAATATTTTTATGTATTAAGGATGTAACGTAAAAAGAATATTTCATAATTACTAAAATAACTTAATATAATTACGAACGCAATCTTCTGGAAGGATTTTATTGACAAATAAAAAAATTCAGGCAAAAAATTATAATTTTAAATTAGATAGAAAAAAATTACAATTTAGAGATTGTTGGAGAAAATAGCTCAAAACTAATTTATTCAATAAGCGTCCATCTATCCAAAGTTTGAATAATAAAATGTTAAAAGTTCATTTTATTTTGGTAGAGTAACTATAAAATTCTCAAAACATGAGAACAAAAATTATACTACAGAGATAAAAATTCTATTTCTCTGGCTAATTTTTTTTGAATTTACTTTTGCCCACGGGCCTTTTCTATAAAAAAAACTAAAACAAAAAAATAAAGCCAAGAGGAAATTAGTCAAAATGGACCACCTCAACTTTGACCAACCTTGACTACATTTCCCTTCTCAAGTAGTAGTATTAAGAAAAAAAAATTTAACGTCGAGTTCCAAATTAAGTATCTACAAAGGGCATGACTGCGAATTTGGAAACGTGAGTTGGATGATGCCATAAATTTCTTCCTTCCTTAATAAATCCAGGGTAATTTGCCAACAAATCTTTATTGGAAAGAAGTTATCATTTTCCAACTTTTTATCATATTTGACATAAAATGCTAAAAATCATCAAATTCAAATTTTTTCATAGTTAGCATTGTGGTAAACTTTTTTTGGGCAATTAATATTTTGCTATTCTAAATTAAGTGAGTGATTCATATTCCATATGATTTGTACCTTAAAAAAATGTAAATATATAATTAATAGGCAAAACCTTAAAATTAAGTTTTCTATCAACCTCCATCTCAAATTATTTGTTGAACACTTTTTTTTACCTATGTAACCTATTTGATAATGATCACCAATGACTTACACTAACGACACCATTATATTTTTATGCAATTTTCACTTTATATTATTTGGTATAAACAGTATATCTATAATATTCATACATACAAATATACTACATCCAGTTTAATAATTTTCTTTAAAAAATATTACTAGTTTATTGTGAAAGTAAACATGAGAAGGGTTTGAAAGCTTGTATTTCTAAAACTATTAAAGATAATTAAGATCTTACCGAAAAATGATAATTGAAGACAAATTTGATAAAAAAACACAAAAAATCTGATATTCGGTTGAATAAAAAATTAGACCGTATACGCAATAAACACTACAAATATAATTTTTGCGTATATATTAAGAGCACATTTAGCTAAGCAAAATATCAGCTAAGTAATTACATGTTTGATAATCTTGCAATATCTATTAAAAGTAATATCTATGATCTTTTTGAAATTTAATTTAATTAAATGTCTTAAAGGATTTACATGAAATATTTTAATAATTTAATATGAATGTCTAAATTGACAAAAAAACTTTTTGATTCGTTAAATTTTTTATTATATATTATAAAAATGAAAGAAGGAGAAATAAAATAAAATAAAAGTAAAAAGAAACAAAATATTGTAGTATGATAATATTGAAAAGAATAAGAGTAAAAGAGTAATATAACAAGTAAGGTCCTCTTGTTTTTTTAACTTATAAATTATTATCATAATAACTTATAAGTTTAAACTTTCTATTAAACATAGATTTTTTTTAAAAAATTACTTGCAATACTGATTGATTTTTTCAACTCTAAAATTAAAGAACCACTTGTTATTATTTGAAAAAATATATATATATACATATATATATACATATATATATATTTGTTTCTAATTGGGTTAATTGAAAACCTTATAAGTTCTAGAATTTAAACAAAATAAAACTAACTGCTATTTGCACTATTTTACGGTGAAGTGTTCGTTATTGCATTTAGGTCCCGGTGTTTTTATTTCGAGTCGGAATTGGATTTTTTATTTTACTTTTATATATTGCGTGGGCGGTTTTTATAATTTTAAGGCACGAAATATTTTTACTTATTATTACTATTTTATTTCTCTCTCTCTCTCTCTTCCTCTCCCTCGCTACGCCTCTTTGGAACAAAAGAGAAAAAAAAAAGGGATCGAAGCCACCGGAGAGCGCAGGAGCGCTTGCTGCCGGCGGCCGCGACGCCGATCTCCGATTCCTTGGGTTTCAATTGCGCTGCAATATACGTCCGATCGACGATCTGACCTGGTCCGATCTTGGTCTTCCTCCGGCGCCGATCACCGCCGGTTCCCCGCGACAGGTTCGGGGGCGGTTCGTGTTCGCCCACGCCCCGGGTCTTTGATCGGCGAGAAGTTTCTAGGGTTCGTTCCGCCGGAGGCGGCGGGAGCGCCGTGATTGGGAGCTTTGCCGGTGGTTTTGCGTGGCTTGGCATTTGTGGTTATATTGGTGGGGGGGTTGGTGGGGATTGGATGCTCTCGGTCGGGAGGAGGGAGGATGGTGGGAGGGTGAAGGGGTTAGGTTCGGGTTGGAGTGGTTGGGATGGAGGAGGAGAACGAGCTCGAGGAAGGCGAGGCTTACTCCGGCCAGGAGGAGGAGGAGGATGAGGAGGAGGAGACCTGCATTGATCCCGACTCTCTCTCCTACATCGTAAGGCTCCCAGCATCTACTCCCAATTCCAGTAGTTTTAATTACACACTGCTAAGGAACAAGAATTAAACTTTATTCGGTTTAATTGAAGATTGTATGCCATTGATGGGAAAAACTCTGAAATGATCACTAGGAGTTGTTGTTCAAGTTATGCGTTGCTTTATGGCCCCTCTATTAACTTCACATTGGGTTGGTTGACTGCTGGATGATAACATTTAGGAGTAGTGAGTTGGGCAATGTTAACCGAAACAAAAATGTTTCTATCTTTTCGGACTGTGTAGCTATTCGTGTATTGTCCCCAGATGGCCTTGGAATTAAATTTGGTCCTATGATATTCACAAACTAGACTATTATCTGCTCGAGGAATTAGTAGTAATGTGCTGCTTGTTGTAAAATATAGAAATATGTTAAGAAAATCAGAATGCTTTGTTTCGAAAACCTTCAAGAAAGCTTCTGCATTTCTGCAGCTTTGAGAATAGATGTGGTGCGAAAAGAAACTTTCTAATGTCTTCACACATTGGATTGATTATCAGTTGTGTCGTATAGGCATCCAGTGTACACATTTTTCTCAATGAGACATTGATGGTTCTGATCTTTTGCTGTCATTCTTTCAGGATGTGAAGATTCAAAATGTGCTGGGGCATTTCCAAAAGGACTTTGAAGGTGGTGTATCAGCAGAGAACTTGGGTAAGGCAGATATTATATCCTTATCCTGGTTAGTTGATATCTAATTCTCTGCACTAATGCTGTGGAAATTTGACTGGCCAACAGGTGCAAAATTTGGTGGCTATGGATCATTTTTGCCCACTTACCAGCGCTCACCTTCCATCTTAACCCAGCCTAAAAGTCCACAAAGGTTGCCTAGTCAAAACGTTGAGAGATCCCCATATTGTGCATCATTTGAGGTATGTTCTGTTATTTCCATGCTTCCATTTGAAGTACCCTATGGAGCAAGGAGTTAGCTGAACTATTATTAATTTATCCTATATTCAGTGCATCACCTTTCTGATAACAAATATGCTTGGAATATCATTTTTTGAAGTCCAGAGTATTTGTGATGTCAATTGGCAATGGAAGTTTAACTGAGGTCTTCAGATCTTGCATATTCAATCTCTTGACACCTAATGGCGTCAATAGCATTTTGGACACCTATTAAAATTTGTTCCATGGCATTGTTCTTCTGTTTGAAATATATGCTGATTCTGTGGACTGAATATATGTTACATTTATCATATTGCCTTTACAGGGGTCATACCATAATCATTCAGTCACCACAAATTCATGTGTTGCCAAAAATAAAACTATCTCCTCACATCCTATAGATAATCCGGTCAAGAGGGACATGTACATGGCCACAAATAAACAGGAGTTGAGCTCCCATAAAATTTCATTAAATAAGCCTACCAATGGTACTGAACCCAAGACCTTGAAGGTTCGCATTAAAGTGGGTCCTGATAGCAACTTGATTAGAAATAATGCTGCCATCTATAGCGGCTTGGGTCTCGATATTTCTCCATCTCCTTCAATTGAAGAAAGTCCTGATGGGAGTGGAGGGAATTTTTCTGAATTACGAGACCTTCCTGATGAATCACCAGAGACTATTCTCCAGGTAGTTTGGCCTTATATGCATTTCATTCTGTCTCCATATATCAATCTTATTTTCCCCTAGAAAAAAATAATATAAAATCTTGTTTTCACATCAACTAAGCAGGCTATGACATGTTTCCCGGTTCCGGGTGGACTTCTTCTTTCACCTCTTCAAGATAATCTTTTTCAGCTCACAGAAAAGAAGAATTGTTTGTTAAAAAGAAGTAAAAAAGCCACGTTCTGCAAGGGAATACCTGACAAAGAAGGTAATCGAGGAGAATTCATTCTGCCTGTGGGAGAAGTAAATGGTCAAGTTGGAAAAAAGACAAAGCCTGGTGGAAAGAAAGCCCGGTCCAAGGAACCAAAGAACCCAAGAGTCCAAGATGATATTGATTCAATTATTAATATAGAAATTGACATCGAAACATTAGTGGGACAAAAACTGGTTTCTAGCATTCAGGATATGCCCTTGTTGTCTGGTTCAAGGGATGATGGTGAAAAATCAGAGAGATGGATGACGAACAATGCAACCAAAACTGCCACAATAATTTTGGACGACTCAAGGGAAGTAAATAAAGTTTCAGGAAAAGGCAAATTCATGTCATCAGTTCAGACAAGTGACAAACAATTACAACTGACTGAAAATATGAATAATAGGGTTGAGAATTCAGGAACTGAAGTTACACATTCAAGAGGGAAATCAAACAATAAAAAGATTTTATCAGATAACATGTCTGAAGAACAAAACGCAACTGATAATATTGAACTTCCATATAACTCACAAAGAGATGGCAGAATGAAAGCTGAAAACTTTTTAGATAAATGTAACGATAGAACCCACTTGAGTGGGTATGAAGAGAGGAATGAGCAAACTGTTGAACTTTCTGATAACTTCAAACAGATTTCATTTCAGAAAGCAACTTCACATGTATTTGGTGGAGAGATGCTACAAGGGCCGGCTCCACATTCTGACAGAAAAAGAAAAGTGAAGGTGAGCCAAAGCAATTCCAAATCATTAAGGGATTTATCAAAAGATAGTTCAAGCGGTAACTCATCTGCAACTGTGAAAGAGAGGAAAAACTTTGCCGCAACAACCAGCATTGTTGACAAAAAGGTCAAGGTGCTAAAACCACGTAAAGAGTCAAGTGGTGTTAGCTTTAGAGAACCACATGGCGGTAATGTTGGAGATGCTATTGCTGAACGCTTGGAGAATGAAACTGATTTGCTGGATTCTCATTTTGGAATGCAGCATAATGTTGTGAAGGCTGAAGCGAACAAGGAACTTATTCAATCTGCTCAAAATTTGAAGGAAAAGTCAGGTGGTAAAAAGGTGGACAAAACTTCAACCTATGGTGCGTTTGCAGGTGAGGCAGCACCTGCACCTTTGACATGCGATGCCCCACCTACAGAGGCTACTTTGGCTCCTCATGGTGCTGTGGTTATTGAGGAGAACTGGGTATCTTGTGACAAATGCCTAAAATGGCGCCTCTTACCATATGGGACAAATACTGCTCACCTTCCCAAAATATGGCAATGCAGCTTGCTTAATTGGCTGTAAGTCCATCTTCAATAACATGGCCCTTCCTTTTCTTTGTCTCCTTTTATGTTGCATCTTTATGTTTTGTGTGTATCTAAATTATATATTGCTGACACCTACCGTATATGTACATATCTAAATAATATATATATATGTATATATTCCTGACTTTTTATTAATTTATGTAGGCCTGGGATGAATAGTTGTGATTTCAGTGAGGAGGAAACAACCAAAGCTCTTCATGCACTCTATATCGTCCCAGCTCCTGATACTGCTGCTAGTCATCAAGATATTGCTGCATCAGGCGTTACTTCAGTGAGTGGGATGCATCTCAGTCAAGACCTTGCTCTGAATAATCAGACTATTCCCACCATTGGGAGAAAGAAGGTGAAAAGTGAGCATAACATGCCAAGTCATTCAGCTATGGCCCAGTCCTCTAACTCTGCAAAGAAGAACCAATATGCTCTTGAAACAAGCTCATCAAACAAAGGTGGCTTTAGTAATTCGAGCAAATTAACTGTTTTCAACAAGGAGAAACAGAAGCAGAAACAAAATGATAAGCATAAGGTTGCATGCTACTCGGATGGAGGTATCCTCTCACCATATTCTTTATTTATGAATCACCATTCCACTTAACTTAGAAACAAAGCATAGCGCTTTTTGCCTGAGTGATACATTAAAAACATGTTTCATCAAATTGTCTGTAATAATTCACTGCAGGCGAGTTTATTGGAAAAGCTGAAAAATATTCAAAATCAAAAAGCAAAAGAGAGGCTGGTCCTGATGATATTAGAGCTTCTAAGAAGTTGAAGAAACAAAGCTTGCAGTATGCTATTAATGATGGAATGTCGGACCATGATTCGGTTGTGAAGGTTTCTGAGGATAGCACAAATGGTTTGGCAAACAAGGTACATTCAAGCAGCCAACCTAGGCATATCAATTTTGGTTTAGCTGATTCAACCCGTGATCTGAAGCCTAGTTCTTCTGGGACATCTAAGAAATCAAAAGATGAACACTTTGGCGCTTCAGATATGAAAAACTCTGGCAACATTAGTTTGTCTATTAAGAAGAGGAAAATGAAGGAATGGCAAGAGTCTCACTATAGTCAGGAAGCTTCAATTGCTGCTCAGAATGCAGAAGAACAAAGGGTTATTGGTGAAGGATTTCCGAGTCAAAATGAGTCCTTGGAAGAAAGGAAAGCTAAACTTGCAAGGTCTGGAGGAGAGGTTTTCAAAGCAAGTAAATTGGATAGCAGGATGGATAAAAAGGGAAATTTGGGAAGAACTGTCTTGCCTTCCAGTGGAGAAAATCTACCTGATGCAATGGGTGATAGGGACCACTACCTTGTAGGAAAAGAATATGAGTTGAGCAAATCCAAACACAATTCAAGATCTCGTATGGGATTAGACTTTGATCCGTTGAAAAGGGAATTGGCTTTTGCACAGACTCTGAATGCAGCTAATTCTAGTTCCTCAAAGGTATCAGGCTCAGGCAGAAGTAAAAACAATCTTCCGGAAACAAAAGGCTCTCCTGTTGAGTCAGTTTCTTCATCACCAGTGAAGATCCCTAGTATCGATAAGCCACACAAAATGAACTCTGCACAAATGGATGATGCAATTAAGGTTGGTTCTTCCATCCTAGGAATGCATGATTACCAGGAAAATTACCCAACCCAACTCTCTGGTGGCAAATGCGAAGAAAAGCTGGATGCGAAAAGGATCGCTCATGATTTGCCTTCTGAGAATATGCTGACGAACTTGGCTCCCTCTTCTGAGGGTCCATTATATCAGCTTAGCAGGCCCATTTATGAATATTCAGATAAAAATAATTACCAAGAGTTTGACAAGGTGAATAATAAACACCGTAGCACCAATGGCTCTAGTCACAGGAAGTCCAGTAAGAGTAATTCAGGCCTCAAAGGAAAACAAAGAGGTCCTTTGCCTGATACCACTAAGGTGAAGGTTAAGCTACCACGTACCAATAGCGAGAGCAAAGATTCACAACCTTCGAAAATTGGAAGCAGTAGCCAACGAGAGGGCGGTATATCCTCTCATGAGCAGTCCATGTTTCCTGAAGCTTCAGGAAATGGAAACTTCAATTTTCAGGAAAGGAAGATTGAGAAGGATTGCTTAGGAAAGACAGAATCTGGCTTAAGACAATCAGCAGATAGACTAGATACTAGTTCAAACTCTTGTTTAAATGAAAAATTGAAAGCAAACAATTATTCTGCAATTCCAGATCAATATAAAGATCTAGAGTCAAGAGTTTCAATGGTTGGAGTCAAATGTATGAAATCAAACTTGCAGGAGTTACAAATGGAACCTTCCTGCCAAAGAGACAAAGTACAAACCCATGCGTATCCTGATAGATTTACTCATGAAGGATCATTGCCCGGAGCAGGAAGATCACAGTCAAATTTGCCTTCTGATAGCAAGAAAGAAACTCAATGTCAGGGCCCTGGATTGATTTCTTCACCTTTGAAAGAAAGGACTTCAGACATTTGTGCAGTCGATGTAGTAACCGAACAGTCAAAGGTAGTGAAACAATTAAAGAGGCCGGATAGCCAGAATGGACCGTGCAACAACAGTTTAAGGCAGGCCAATCCTAATGGTTTTGACACATCTAGTCCTATGAGAAAGGATGGCCATTCTTCTGTATCTGCAGTTTTGAAAGAAGCAAGAGATCTGAAGCACACAGCCAACCGGTTAAAGGTAATTTGTTTTCAATTTCATTCTTTACTGTTCAAGTTTTTCTTGTCTGAGCTAATATAAATGATTTTTCTTTCAGACTGAAGGATTAGAATCAGAAAGCACTGGTCTTTATTTTGAGGCAGCCTTGAAGTTCCTATATGCTGCCTCTTTAATGGAGCCTTTTTCTTCTGACAGCGGTAAACATGGAGATGCAGCTCTAATGTACTCGGAAACAGCGAGGCTTTGCCAGTAAGTAAATAAATGTGTGTTAAGTTCACTCCACCTGGACTACTACCCCCAATTGTTAGCTTAAAGTTACTAAGTTTCTGCATAAGGTGCTGACATTTCGTCATGCCATCTTTGCTTTTCCTTTGATTCAAACATATATATGCGACTATGCGGATCTAAATATTTGGTTGGCAAAATCATATGGTGATCTTCACCTTTTAGAACCTTTCTTGAAGGAGCTGTTTATTAGCAATGAGTTTGAAATAACTGGTAAAATAACTGAAATTCTGATTTGACATTAGTTAGTCTTTAATGATTTTCTGGCTATATACCCACCAATTCCTGTTGTGATGTAACTCAAGAAGGGTTGTCAGACGTGTGTAAAGACTAAGGAACTTATCTGGAGATTAACTAATGAAAGGGCTTCCTGGGTTCTCCAGAGGGAGGGACTTGATTTTTTTTCCTTATGAGAAAGGGGGATTTTTTTCCTTGGAGGGAGTTAATGAATTGCAACACTGGACCATTTGATTTTTGTCATTAGCTGTGGTGTTCCTTATTGTTATTCCATTTTTTTTCCTAATGCATACTTGTTCAAACAGATATGTTGCTCATGAATATGAGAAGCATAAAGAAATGGCTGGTGCTGCTTTAGCATACAAATGTGTAGAAGTGGCCTATCTAAAAGCTGCATACTGCAGAAATGCCAGTGCAAATAAAGATCGACATGAGTTGCATGCAGCTCTGCAGATGCTTCCTCCAGGTAATTTGAATCAAAATTTGTTTCTAAAGTTCAATTTGCAAACTGGCTTATATCTTTTGATGCCTTTACAGTTGTTTTTTCTCAAGTAGGACATTAGCTTTGCGATTAATTGAACATCTGGGTTTGCTCAAGCGTATTCATTGAGGTCAAACCGGCTAACCCATCTTTTATTGATTTTAGGAGTTCCTTTTTCAAGGGGATGTTTGGAATTTCTTTGTACATGCAATCAGCTGAAATATAGGCCTAAAATATATACCATTGGATACTCGGGAACAAATTACAGGGAAAGGTTTAGGATATTAGTGGGGACAGCATCACACCTTGTTGTTGGGTTATATCAATCTCTTACTAGTCCCTTTCAAAAATTAGTCTCTTACTAATTAATTGCTTGTCATTATTCTATTACATGTCTTTAAAACTTGTGTCGAATATCCCTTTTAAAAAATGTTTTTGTAGGATTCATGTGCCATTCAGCATTTGAAACATAAAAGTTTGAAAACATATATTATCCAGAAATGCTATTCATGGATCACACCATTCAACCATTGAATTTGAATGGAAGTAAGATGTAAAAGCGATGCAAGTTAATTGTTCATTATAAACAATAAATATTGGATTGAAATTACTGTATTACTTGCATTATCTCTTTATCATATGAGATAGTATTTGAGCTTTTCTTTTTTTTTACTACGTTTTTGTTCTAAACAAAAGTTAATTGTTTGTGTCATCCATTTTGTAACTGACTTTCATAAAGGCAATTTTTGTTTCTTCTGTGTTTGATTGCAAACTGCCTGATTTTGACTTCGTTAGACCTTTGCCCAAGTGGGCAAGTGCATTGTTTAAGTTCCTTGTGTTTTGATGCTTATTATCTGCGTCTCTGTGGTCAGGTGAATCACCATCTTCTTCAGCATCAGATATAGATAACTTAAACAACCAGGCTGCATTAGGTAAAACTGCGACAGCTAAAGGTGTAAGTTCTCCTCAAGTTGCTGGCAACCATGTTATAGCTGCGCGGCTTCATCCTCAAGTTCTGAGGTTGCTCCATTATGTAAGTTGATTTTATGGCTTTTGCATGTTACCTCTGTTACAATGGTGGTTCAAAGGAATTCTTGACTGTTTTTTTCTGTTTTATTGCATACTGGTGCTTATTAGTTTTGCAACCGGGAAAGCAGTTCCTTCTCTTCTTGGGCGGTTTATAGGGCAACTCGTTGAAACTACTCGTAGATTCCTTTACGTTCCAGGCGCTTTTTCGGTAGAGTGAGAAGTATAGTCGATAATATTCTTTTCGCTATCGCCGGGCATTTTTCTTGGTGGTATCTATGAACCCGGAGTCACCACGACTTTCATCATAGCACCACTCCTTCTAATGTAAATGACTCGGATCAGAGGATCAAGACGGTTTTGGCATTTGTGCTAGAGGTGGGCACGGCAGCAGTTATGCTTGCGTTCGAGGGACTAGTGCGAAGAATGACTTGAGGTGAGGGACTTTGTTTGCAGCTGGTAGACTAACTTAAAATCTATCTTCTGTATCTTTCGTTGTGCAGTTAAGATGGTTGCTTATCAAGTAGTTTGCTGTATAAAACAGTAAAAGGCATTGACTTTTTAGACCTTGAGTAACAGAAAGAGGTTCACAGTAACTTTGTTTAATAAAGGAGTTGGGTTTCTTTCTGGAAGAGATTTTAAGGTCGGAGAATTCATTTACCAGATAGATCGTATGATTGACATTATGATCACCAGTTATGTGTCTTCTAATAGGAATTTGTGACATTATTGCATATAAGTGATCATTCAAACAAAGAAATAGAAGAAAAAGATGCAATAAATATTTGAGATTTTTAAATCTAGAAGCTCAACCTTACACATGAATTATGTTTGAATCTATTTATATTGTCAACGTAAATTGTCTAATTATTTTGGTAAAGATTTTACTGAGGCTGCTGTAGTACAATGTTATGTTATGAGAGTGATCACATAAAATTTGATTTGTCAGTAAATATTGTGGTTTTTACCAAGATAGATATTTCTTTATATGTAGGCATGCAAACAAGAAACCTTCATTTTAGCTGATTATGACATTTATGGTTTATGGTCTTTTTTTAAACTCCTATGCAGACCAATGATCTGAATTGTGCATTTGAGGCAACAAAGAAATCACAGATAGCTATTGCAGCTGCTAGTGGAAGTCTGGAAAAGGAAAGGTTAATTGGTATATCTTCTGTGAGGAAGGTTCTTGATTTCACCTTCCACAATGTAGAAGGACTAATGCGACTGGTCCGTCTTGCCATGGAGTCTATTGGTCGCTAAAGATGAGAGTATAAACATTTGGCAAGGCGTACTTTTTCTCTCTCAACCGAGTTGGACAGATCAGGATTAGAAATGAGGCACTAGTTGCAGTTGGGCTTCTATGAAGTATCCTTCTTTGAAGTGATTGGAAACATGCAATGTTCTTTGGCAGAACTTGTGTATGACAATATGAGAGGTGGCTTGCAAGTTTTGTAAAGTTACTATTTGCAGCCATAATCACACTCAATCACCTATGATGTCTCCTATGAGCATGTAAGATGAAGTTGGACTGCTCCAGCAACCGAGTTTTACTTATTTGCATCAGCTTTGAGAGGCAGTGATGAATAGGGTTGTCCATTTTCATGCTCTTCTTTGGCTTTCCTACCATAAGATACAAAGAAATACTTCAGTTTGTTCTTAGTCTGTATAAAATGTGAATTTTGTCTTTGACATGCTGAGCTGAGCACAACGTTTGTCAAAAAGAAAGAGCTGAGCACAACTGATTCTATTTGCGATGGTATGTTATTGTCTAATGCCTTTTACATTGCAATGTGATGTTCGAATGCCTTGCGACATTCTTTTACTTGCTTCGTTTACTTTTACATTGCGATGTTTCTTTTCCTTTTCAGATTGATTTCATTAATTCAATAATAATGTTTCCACCCATAATGTTCTTGATTGTTCTTTTGCAGGATTCCTTGAGTTCTAGATGAAGCAGAATAACTGAGTTCTATACAATCATTAACTTCTAGGTTGACTTATACGAGGCTTCTGCTTACCTTTCTTTAGAGGTATGACCATATCTTTTTTCTTTTCATCTTTATTTCATTTATCATGTAATATCAATTGTCAAATTCCACACTACCTCAGGGGTAAGTTTTTTGGACATCATTACTAGGATAGCTAGATCTGGCTAGGAGTTTCAATAGAGTGCATACTGAAATCAGCATTCACATGTTCCACAGAATGGCATCTAAGATATTTCTTTAGAAGAAGAATGACATTTAAGACTTGATACTGTATAATGACGTTATAAATAACATACATGAATAATAAATTACACTTAGGATGAGTCATTGAATGCCAGAGTTAATCCTCACAGGAGGTAATGCACTAATGCCCTTATGAAGCATAATGAAAAGCCATCTCACAGACTCACACGATGTAAAATTTCCAT
The DNA here is from genome assembly GCA_001647135.1 of Pontederia paniculata. Taxonomy (NCBI): domain Eukaryota; kingdom Viridiplantae; phylum Streptophyta; class Magnoliopsida; order Commelinales; family Pontederiaceae; genus Pontederia; species Pontederia paniculata. The sequence goes on along the minus strand of LTAE01008778.1, from coordinate 6,899 downwards.
ATGTTTGGTCAACTTCAAGACTCATGGGATTTGCTGCAGTTTTTTCCTTGTGGTGTCTTCTTTAAAGTTTCCCAAAAAATATCGTACTTCCAAAGTTAGCCATATTGAGTTCTCATTATGTTGGTTGTTCAGATGTTTCTCCACCAGGTAGAACTTATGGTCTTACCGAAACTGGCACACGACTTGTTTTTGGGGACAGAGTGGGGTTGCGGGAGGGATGAGAAGGAATATCAAATGATAACTTGCAGAGTTAGGCCCTTCTCAAAAAAAAAAAAAACTTGCAGAGTTAGGCATACATGTTTGAAATATATAGACAATGCAATTCTTGTGATGGCATTTTTTTCTTTTAGTTGCTACAATCATAAATTCTTCCTCAGTTCATTGTTCCACGCTTTCTTGAGAATACAACTTTTGTGATCTCGCTTATTAATCATACAATTCGTCACACTGCCTAGTTTTGAGTCTATCACATTTGAAACCTTGACATGGTTGTACTATATATAATCCCCAGCTTATGGAATAAAACTAACTAGCAAAGGGAACTGCCAAGGTTTCCAAAATAAGAGATTTGTCAGGCAGGCTGATGCTAGTGCACTGCATTTCAAGATAGATTATACCAAGTGCAATGCAATATATTTTATTCTATCGGACTATCTACTAGGAGCTTCCTAATACATGAAGTTTTCCATCGTCTCATTGTTTTCATGAATTTTAGTAGCGGACGGTCATTAACTTCTTCGTTTGGTGTTGCACATTCTGCTTCTCTGAGTGGTTGGAAAAGTTGTCTAAAGCTTCAGAATTATTGATTATTGGTTCGTGGTATTCCTGAATCAAAATTTTACTCGTAGTCAAATCACCTAGGAGGCTAGTAAAGTGGAAACTGTCTAGTAAAGTGGTTTATTGCCTGCACATTCCACTTCAGTGGAAATGAAGTGGAAGGTTGTTTATGTTCGATGCCGTCCTTGTCTGAAGTGATGTGCTGATACAAGTTTGCCAGACCTGCCTCAATTTAATGTCTGTCTCCTTGAAGTGCATCTCCTAATTGTGCCCACTTATATGCACTTTTTTTTTCAGGTCGTACCGGATGGCAAGGTGGGGGGCGGCTTGGCAACAGAGTTTCTCTTTTCCTAGTTTATGACAATTTCGTCACCAGAATTGTACAAATGGGTGTCCCCGGAGTGTTCTCTATTCCGTGTATTTTTTTTATTTATGTATCTCGCTATATGCATACATTGGTTCGTTTCCTAATAAAAAATTCATGTGGGTTATGGCTAATTGTGTTGAGCCTTCGCAGCAATGTACTAAAAAATAAATAAAGCAGAATGCTGCAGGATGTTCTCGGATGTTCATATGATCTCATATTCATTGTTCTAGACGTATGCCACCTGATTTTTGGACATCTTTCTTTTACTTTTTCTTGTTTTGTTTCTGTGAAATTTGACAAGATGCAATGAGGAATTTTCAAGTCAAAATGTTCGGTGTTTCCCCTGCGTTTGGTTTGGTTTTTGCTTGGAGACATGACGGCAGACCAAACAAATGGCCTCTTGTCGTAGTGGAAGCAAAAACTTAGTCCACGATTCCATTCCACTTTTTTCTACTTTATCTATTTTTTCCCCTCCCAAGTGCTTAATGGCCTACATGTTCAAGCAATCAGATTCCAAGTTGCACAAGTGCAGAGATCTCAAGCACTCGGGCGTGCAATTTGGCCCCCCATTCCCTCCCTCACTCTCCCCTTCTTGGTGTGGTGGTGGACGGTACAACCAAAGAATATTAATAGACGGTCTTAATAAACAAAGCCATGCCCCCTCCAATTCAACCAAGCAAACTCAAAGCTTTATTTGTGCCTAGTTCCATCCTTGAATCCTAACTCATCTCACACACTTTTCGAAAAAAAAATATATAAACTCTTTAAATGTGAGTACTCTATTTCTCTCAATTTTCTTTTGCATAAAAAAACTATTTTAATTGCAAACAAATATGTGTGGTATAGCATGTCACCCCTCGACTTGAGTATAAAAAATCTTGAATCCGACTTTGAATGAGGCTTATGTATCTTTTTTTTTTCAGATTTAATTTCTTTGTATCATATCAATGACCTCCTTTGGTTACAAAAAATGACTTAAATTTAAAAATCTCATTCTCTCGAGCATAGATTAGTTAAAAAAAAGAATTTACATAGTCTAATTAAAAATGATTTTTGGTGAAATATCTGAATATTCTCCTGTGTTCGTGTCTCCTCTTTAGCTTGATACTACTAAGAGAGGGCCATATCCCTTCAACTGAGCCAAGCAAACTCAAACCATGATATGTGCCTACTTTCCATCCCATAGGCTTTTTCTTTTGAACACTGAGCAATAATTTATTTCAAGTGCTCGAGATATCTTCGCCACGACATCCAAACCATGGGCAGTTCATGACTTTCCCACTGGCGTGGGCGTAATATCTTTATGACTCCCAAGATATCTCTGATCAGATCAATTTTAGACAGACTGACTCCATCATAATGGGATCAATTTGGTCTAGTGTAAATTGTAATTATAAGGATCTCTGTCATAATGGAGCTAAAATATGTGATTTTCAATTTGGAAAAATAATGTGCTTGCCGTTGTTTCCGAATTTTGCTTCAATTCAGTCGTTCTCTTACTAAGCTCCGTGCTTGTGTTTATGAGGCTAAATGCTAAATGACATTCCATAAGAAAATCTTGATATTCATTGTTATGTACTATTTATAAGCTAGAGAAAAAATACACACTAATACACTAACAAAAATGTACTATTTACTCTCTCAGTAGATTATATGGTATAAAAATAATTTTCTTACATTGTCTATGCATTAAAAAAAATTAACTCCAGAATATATGGTAGAAAAAAAGGCTTATTTTTCTAGAACGACAATAAGGACCGTTCTATGTCGAACGATGAAATGGAAAAGTAATGCACGGAGGAGGACGGGATGCCAATTAACGTGAACCTTGCTTTGAATTTGTTTACATTAGCACCAATCATGCAAACATCAGCACCAAGGCCGGTCAGGAAGCCAGGGGACAAGCAGATGCTCAGTAGATTCTCTTGCATATCTCTCTCTCTCTCTCTCTCTCTCTCTCTCTCTCTCTCTCNTTGAATTTGTTTACATTAGCACCAATCATGCAAACATCAGCACCAAGGCCGGTCAGGAAGCCAGGGGACAAGCAGATGCTCAGTAGATTCTCTTGCATATCTCTCTCTCTCTCTCTCTCTCTCTCTCTCTCTCTCTCTCTCTCTCTCTCTCATATAATGGAGCAGGGATCTCTTCCAGCCCTCCTGCTTTGCTAGCTATGTATGTCTATGAATGATCACCTCACAGAAACAATATTCTAAACCTCTGTGGAAGATGATACTTCTCCACTACGATGATGATACCACATTATGATGGCGAGCTCAGTGAATGCACTTTTTTCTTCTAATGGTGGGTCATCACCCCTCACACAGACCCCCCATGGCCATGTCCCCTGTTAGAAACCAGCGGACGGCTGTGGAACGACCGAACGACGGCTATATATAACCACACCAACATTTCGGGCACCAAGTAGTACAAAGCCAGAGCACAAGTGCAACTTAACTATCACTTAGGCTTTTGCTTTGCCCTGCTCTTCCACCAAAAGCATGGCGCCCGTGCTCTGCTCTTCTGCAGCTACTACTGAGATCAAACTTGGTCACATTGAGGACATCCAGGAGCTGCGGAGGGCGCGGCCCACCGTCGTCCCGGAGAGGTACATACGCGATACCAGCGAGAGACCCGCCGCCGTGCACTCAGCGCCAGTCCGTGCCCCCACGGACGTGCCGGTCATCGACATGTCTAAGCTCATCCTTGGCACCAAGAGTCAGGCCCAGGACGAGATGGCCAAGCTCACTGTCGCCTGCGAGCAGTGGGGCTTCTTTCAGGTAATCGAACATGTTTGTTTTAGTCGCTTGATCTGCTTTGCTCTTGTTGTCTCTTGGGTTAACATGGGATCCTTTTGGCGTAACAGGTGATGAACCATGGAATGGACCACTCTCTGCTGCAGAGGATGGAGGAGCTGTCGAGGGAGTTCTTCATGTTGCCGCTGGAGGAGAAGGAGAAGTACCCCATGGCGCCGGGCACCATCCAGGGCTACGGCCACGCCTTCGTCTTCTCTGAGGACCAGAAGCTGGACTGGTGCAACATGCTCGCGCTCGGAGTAGAGCCTGCCTTCATAAGAAAGCCCGACCTCTGGCCGACGAACCCTGCTGCCTTCAGGTGAGCCCATGAATGCACAGACTAATACTAAGCAAATCATATCAAAAGGGATCATATGCTGATACATTTCGATGCCGCAGTGAGACGTTGGAGAAGTACTCGACGAGCGTGAGGCGGCTGTGCCAGATACTGCTCATACTCATCGCCAAGAGCCTCGGCCTGACGCCGAACGCCTTCAACGAGATGTTCGGCGAGGCCGTGCAGGCCGTGAGGATGAACTACTACCCGCCGTGCGCGAGGCCCGACCTCGTCCTGGGGCTGAGCCCCCACTCCGACGGCAGCGCCCTCACCGTCCTGCAGCAGGACACGCGGTCCGTAGGCCTCCAAATCCTCAAGGACGGTGAGTGGGTCTCCGTGCACCCCATCGCCAACGCCCTCGTCATCAACATTGGCGACACGCTTGAGGTATAATTGCTCATCTGTAACTTCCACAAAATTCTCATCGGATTCCAATTGTTCATCTGTACTGAGTTGCATGTATAAAAACTTGCAGGTGTTAACGAATGGGAGGTACAAGAGCGTGGAGCACAGAGTGGTCACGAACAAGGAGGTGGACAGGCTCTCGGTGGTGACGTTCTACGCGCCGAGCTACGAGGTGGAGTTGGGTCCTCTGCCGCAGCTGGTGAACAACAACCAGCCGTGCATGTACAGGAGGTACAACCACGGCGAGTACAGCCGCCATTACGTGACCAGCAAACTGGAAGGGAAGAAGACGCTCGAGTTCGCCAAGATCCAGACCAGCTACTGATTCAACCACACAGAGAGATTAAGAAAACAACAGAGAATATACTCTTCAAAGTTTTTTTACTGTAAATATTATATGTAATGTTCCAAGAGTAAGGACTAGTATAAGTAGTTTAATTAGTAGCATTTCCTGTAAGATATGTAGTTCATTGTAGATAGATCTTAAGGCAGATTTGTATGAATATATCTATGGAATCAAATCTTGTTTCTGTTTTTTTTTAATAAGCTTGTCATTTTTTATACATGGACACTCAATAGAGTGGTGAGAATTATGAAAAGAAAAGTTATGTTATGGACATAGAGAGAAAATATTGCTTCCATCCGAGGTTGACAGCGGCAACTTGATGAGAGAATTATAAAAAAAAATAATTACAATGAGAACATGGAGTGTGTTGTAACTTTTGAAGAATAAATGAACTTTCAAATGATTTAGAATTTGAGACATTATCAACAAAAGATTTAGAAATATCGTTCTACTTTTTATCTCAATTTAGAATTAGTCATATGCTAATAATCTTAGATATCAGGAGATCCGAACCGATATAAAAAATTAGTTAATTTTTAGAATCGTGTACTTGATCAAGTTTATCTTTTCATTCTCCTATAAGAAATTTTGGATACCCATAAACTAAACAAACAAATGCTAACAATTTTTAGTAAATGAAAAAGTCAATAACGAGAGAATTATTATAATGATGAAATATTTTTGGGGATCTGATTTAATTTGTTTGTTACTATGATCATTAGACATTTTACATGACAGGGGATCTTTTATATCATTTCCTTTTAATGTTTAAGTCAACAAATTTAAAGACTAATCAGATAATCAACGCATAGATTTTTTTCAGTACTAATTTGATAATTATTATTAGTCACTAATTCAGAATGGGAGGTAATTATTAGTCACCAACTACTTATTGGGCAACACTTTACATAAAGGGTGCAATATTTTTTTTCAAAAAAAAAATACTCAATCTAGTAATAACTAATGGTCTGATTCATTATGAACAATGTCTCATCAAATTATATATAATCTTGTGTGATGCAGAAGTGCTGATGTATCATTGGTTTCTAGATTCCTAGAAATAAAAGATGCCAGCAATGATGGGTTGACATGTAACAGGAGCAGAAATGGGCAATCAAGGAGATGGTTGGAGGAGGAGCTGAGTCCAGTCCTAGTCTGTGAGCCTTTCTAGTGGCTGAACAGAAGAAAGATTGGAGATTTGGAGTTGATGATTCTGGACCATGTATACATGTATTTACTGTTCAATGGTTCATTGCTCAACTTCTCTTGGCATTTTGGTACCTTTTTTCTTCTTTTGATGATTTCTTTTTTCTTGTCTCTTTTACTAATTTATTTTCTTTTTGACCTATAACTAGGTCAGAAAAGGTCATCTTAGTGGTGTTAATGGTATCCATGCAACAAAATTAATACCCATTTTCAGATGAAATGTAATCCCCCAATTCCCAAATTCCATAAATGCTCTCATAACCAATTTCAAATAAGAATCCAGATTTGATTGCCCGGAATCCCTAATATTAAGCAATCCCAGAATCTCTGATTTGGTTCATTGAACCTGGACACTTTTATTTTCTCCTCACGATAACTCCAGCCGGCCCTAGTTTCTCATTTCCCCATCCTCTCTCGCTAAAGGAAGAAATGATCCCGGAGAAAGAAGACGAAGGCAAACCAAGGTTGGAGAGCGACGCGAGGAGAAGGATCGCTGTAGACGAACGCAAGAACGAATTGAGGACGAACGGGACGACGAGCTTATGGGCTAACCGGTATGTAAATAGGCGGATCCCTCTAGATCAGGTTTTTCTTGATAGATTATTGCATGCTAGGTTGTCCTAAACGTTATGAATAGATTTACATGATGTATGCCCTGAAATTATCTAG
>LTAE01008777.1:9428-19875 GCA_001647135.1 Pontederia paniculata | reverse complement strand
GACGAACAGTGGGGCATCTCACTCTGACATGGCGAAGGCCTCCACACTCAAGGCACCTTATCGAATCTCTGCATTCACGTTGGATATGGCCCCAATCCCGACATATGTAGCATTGCGTTCGCCTCCCAGTTGTAGCGCGGTTGTCAATCTGTCCATGCTTGGTGCGATGTTGTTGCACCCTTTGCCATTCCCCTCTCTCATGTGGCACCGACGGAAGAAAGTCTCCCACCGACAATCTTTGTTGGTGCCACCGAGAGAAATTCTCCCGATGGCACACCATATCTCCTCTCCCGATATCATAAATTTAATATTTACTACTGATATAACATCCTATGATCGAGAAGATAAATAATATGATGTTACCTACTTAAATAAGTAGCAACTTCATTTTTTTCATATTATTCAAAGTGTTTAATGGTAGGTAACATCGTATTACCTATTTTTTTTAACTACATGATGTTAAATTTATAATATATATAAAAGAAATAGAATAAAAAAAATCTAATATTCATTGAACCTAAACGAGTGAAAAGATAAGTAACATAATATTACCTATTTAAGTATGTATAATGTAGTAAGGTTGTAAAATTCGACCTAGAGTAGCCCTCGGGTTAGGTTGGACCGGTCGGATTGAATAAGCCGGACGATCGAATTAATATAAAATAATAAAATATGTACTAAATAAATATATGATAACATATATAAATCACATAATATTTTTGTAATCATAATTTATAAGTCACAAATTCATATCACCTAAAGCTTATATCCAAATAAAATTCACTACTATAAAACAATAATTAATAAAAAAACATAAAAAAACACAAATCATAATTTATAAATTGATTATTTTTTCCTTAAAAATATTAAATATTATACTTTTTCGATATTTTTTTCTATAAACATAACTAAAATAATTTCTTTTAAGATGGTTCAGACTAAATCCGGTTTCAGAGGGTTCGGTTTGGCGGGAAACTTTACCAGAACAAACAAGGTTTCCCGCGCTAATCTCTCTCTCGTTTCCCTGCGAAGTGGACGGCGACTCCGATGCCGACGCCTACCACGGCTCCTCCACGCTCCCCCGAAATCCTTCCATGCTTCGATCACCGGCAGAAACTGTATCAAAGCCAAAACCTTCCAGAACTAAGTCTACGCCCTCCGACTCAGCTGCCGCTGCCATGGAGGCATTCCCATCGGACGATGGTTCCAATCTCCACGGTATCTCCGTCGTCAAAATCTGCCGCGAAGTCACAAGGCGCAGCAGCTCTGACGCTTCCTTCTCCAGCCTTCACCGCCCATGTTTCGATGCGGTCTCAGTTCACAACCGGCTCCGATATCGCATGTTGCGGAATCTCTCAGAGCCCTAAAGCAACGAAAAATTGCATTTTGCGAAGAGATTACGGTTAGATCAGTGAATGGGACAGTCTCTGGTCACTGCCGCCCCGGTGCCTCGCTCTCCCGCCTCTGACGTTCTCTTCGAGTTTGCCTGACACCAAAAATAACTTCTGGTAGTCCCTCTGGGGCCGAAACCAGCGACAAGAACGTATCTTGCGAAGAGATTACCGAAAAAAATCCACAAATGCAGCAATTGTTGCAAAGGGGCCGGCCAGAAGCGCAAGCAAGTGCATCCAAATTGGATAGGATTTAGTGTGCAGTTGCCAGGACTTCTAAAGGCACTAAGATGTGGGAAGGAAGGGAACTTTGCGCCAATTGAACAATTAATGAGCATGGAAGGAAAAATACTATGAACAAGAGGCTGCTGCATATGCTACATGCAGAAGACAGTGTTGGTTTCATGCCCTCTCCTCTTTATTATTTATTAATGTTTTTTTTTTGTTCTCTGAAACTTGAACCATAACGAGATGTTTTACATCACTATTTGACATTCTCAGGTTTATATCCTTTTGCCCTTATTAACCCTTATCTTTAAAAAAGGTCATCCTTTTACCCTTCAGAAATGAACATGTGAGACCAAATTTTTGTTCTGTACTAGGTCCTTTTCATTTCACCTGAGAGATTTTTAAATGCCGAATTCTTATCTACATTTGAAGGTGGGTTTTCCATTTCTGTTGTAATGACTGATGAAGCTTGTTGCATTTCTGAATTGTAAGTGGTTAAATTTTCAATAGGTAATAATCTAATCCAGTATGCCTTGCTATTTTTATAGCAGCTCAATGTTTCTAATCATAGACTTCTTACTTAATACAAAGTTTGGTACCATCAGCGTCAACTTTAATCTACTTTTGCTTCTATGGAAAATTAAACATGTCTCACAATTTTAGGTCTTCATATTTGAGGCGCTTCAATGCAAGCTTGGTGTGACTATCCAAACATTACAGATATCATGGTTGCACTTGAAATTATACTTGGTAATCGCATTAGGACATGGTCAAATAATGGTGAACTTGCAGTGGCATGAGTGCAAATAGGAAAGTGTTTTACTCTCAAGAAAAAAGGCAAGCGTTGTTTTGTTTATTTGCTTACTATGTTTGTGTACCTCTCTCCTATTTATCTTCCTTTTACTTTTGTATTCTGGTATTCTAATTAAACTAGAACTCACTACAATATTCTATTACTTGAAAAAATACTGAACTCTGAAGGATTTGTTGTTTCTTTTGAAGTCTTTTCCTTTAGTCAATATTCACAGCATCATCATGTATCTGTCAATTTCAGGTTAAGCTCCTTTCAGAGAGATTACCTATATACTCTAGTTGTCGCATGTATCTGATAACTAGTTTGATTTGTTATTTTCTTATTCGTTCTCACAGAAAATACTCATATTTTAATGCTTAAGATTATTCTTGAGATAACTTTTTTCGAGTTTAGCGGTGCTGGTATTAATAATGTAATAATTAAAATATCAAGAGGGCGATGTTGCAATTTTAAGATTCATAAATGATTTTTCTATCTTTCTTTTGTTATTATTTAATTGTATCTGAATTCCTTTTAAATCGTGTTTGGAGTTCTTTCCATCCTAAATCAAATGTCTCTCAAAAAAATTTCAAATATATGCTCAGTTTGATGCAAACTCTGGTGCAAGATGGAAGCAAATAATTTTTCTATTTCAGAGAGAACTGGAAATGGATAGATATTCATGTATGTTGCATGATTTACAATCTCGTTAAGACAATATAAAAATAATTTCCCATTGACGAATATCCTTTTTGTAATAGGTCAAACATATTCCCATGCTAATCACAGTTCTGACTAGTATCCAAATTTCACTTGTGGTAAAGAGGAAAACATTATTACTTGTTCAGTGAAGTAGCATCACAAAGGAGATTAACGTCTAGTATGCCAAAGAAAGTAGAAAATTTAGTATCAGTATCACAAAGGAGATTAAGATCTAGTACGCCAAAGAAAGAAGAAAATTCAGGGTAGGGGTGGTTTGTTTTCAGGTCTTTTAACATAGTTTTACAGTTAATATTGCCGATACTCTCTATTGGGCCTTTTCTTGTTTTTTTAATAATATTCTTCTGATAGTTTTTTATGCCTTATACAAGCATATTATTTTGAAGATGTTTATATCTACAGATTTTACTTACATCATCTGCATCTTTGTTGATGCATTCTTGTTGTACATTCTTTTTCATTTTGGCAGGCTGCAGTGATTAAAAAAACCTGTGACAACACTATCCCTTCCAAGGTTATACTCATTTTCCAATGGCGTTAGATGCCTTAAATACAGTTTGCTGGGACTTTCAAACTGTTTGGGAACATGGAGCTACCACAATAACATCCCTGCAAAGAGCTTTTCTCTTCTAGTTAAGTCAGCGATAATATGATAAGTTCTTGCAAACTTGGTTCTTAGTTGTAACTTGTAATTTCCTGGCACTTGATTCCTTTTCTTTTTCTTTATTTTACATGAAATGTTGGTTATTGTGGCATTTGGCATGGGTTTTTTTTATGAAAGCGATGTAGGAGCGGTATGACAAATGAACAAACTGTTCATGTCCATCTATTACCTTGCCTGTGCAGCTTGTTACATATCTTGTTAGTTATTCTTTGTAACCTTGCTGCAAATTACAAGCTAATTGTTATGACAAATCTTATGTTAATTAGACTTAAACATTAATGGGGATCTCATTTTGAAGCTTAAGTCTGAATCTCGTCTCATATTTTCCAGTAATTCACTATTGTTTGCCAGAAATCCTAGAAGAATACATTCAAGTGGCCATTAATATCAATCACCCATGAAGAACTTAAAACAATTATATGCAGGGAACTGGTTGCCGGAACGGATGGCAGGATTTCTTAAGGTCATCTCCTTTTCTATTCCGATACTTGCTATAAGCTTCTAAGTCTTCACTATATTTACTAATGTTTTTTTGCCTTTCTGATTCAAGTTCTCGCTCATTATGACAACTAATGTGCTTGTACTCATGTCATGTCAGTGATGGTGTGGATGATTATGCAGCAAGCAAATTCCTCTTACACATCTTTTCCAGTGATGCCGCCATTTATAAGTGGGAATAATTGTTCTTCGATCAAGGACTCCATACCTCAGAAAATTGATATGAAAAATCAGAGATCCCTTCTTATTCCATAAGTTTGTGTTATTACATTTCAGTAGACATTTCCTTCTTACCTGAGGCATCTGGGTGTAGCATTGTTTCAATGCACAATGAGTGTATTTCTTTTGTAAATCAACTGAGGCAACATTGTTTGCTACTTACTATGATCTGGATCAGAAGAATGTGCATGAAGAAAGAAATCCTCTTTTTTCTTTTATCTGTATCTTACTTTTCTGTGTTTGCATTGACGAGGAACTTGCACTCTCTTTCATGTTTCTGGTTTATTCTGGTGTCATCACTCTCAATTATTTGCTTTCCGCTTCAAATCAACTAAAAGAACTTGCATGAGTTACATTTACATTATACTTTTCTTACTTTTTTGAACGACTAAGACATTATCATTCACAAGAATAGCATGTTTTGCGGCCATCATTTTCACAACTCTCAAAACTCCATCTCCCAATAGTTTATGCAATTTTTATGTGCTACTAATTGAATTAATCTATAGTTCTTTAATTATTTTCTTTTTGTATTCGCTTGAGAGTATGGTGTCCAAAATTATTATTAACTCGGAATCGGGATTAGAATGATATTTTTTTGATCAAATTAGTGATTTTGAATTTAGTACTATCAATTCTCGTCAATTTTGGAATATAGTTATGCTATTTCAGAATATCAGATTGGAAAGAAAAAAAATCCAGATAATGCAAAACACTTGGGAAATATTTCAGAAGTTTGTGATGAATTGGACATGTGCAAAAGGAAACATTTCCAAACACAAAACTCGAAACCAAATGATGCAGCAAAAGCAAAAGATAGAGGAGATCAAGATTTCAGAAAGTTACTAATTATTCAGAGAAGACGATGATGCGGTTATAAGCGTCCAGCGTCAGGAAATCGTCGAGCTCCGCAGCGGTGCACTGCCTGGTAAACATCTCGCAGGCCTCCTTGTACATCCCCCGCTCGAACCTCTCGGCCCCGACCTCCCTCTCGATCCTCGCCATCTCCTCCTCCACCACCCTTCCGAACAGCTCCGGCGTCGCCTTCAACTCCGCCTCCGCCCCATCGCCGTGAAGCACCGCCCCGTGCCTCAGCCACTGCCAGTTCTGCACCCTGCTGATCTCCGCCGTCGCCGCATCCTCCATCAGGTTGTACAGCGGCACCGACCCCGTCCCCGCCAGCCACGCCGCCAGGTATTGGATGCCCACCCGCGTGTTCAGCCGGAGCCCTTCCATGGTCCTCGCGCCCCGCGGTCTCTCCAGCAGGTCTTCTTCCGTGATGCCGTCCGCGTCCTCCCTCTTCGCCGTCTCGATCTGGTTGGGCTTGCTGCCCATGTTGCCGCCGAAGACTTCCACGATGGCCGGGATCAGCCCCGGGTGCGCCGCCCATGTCCCGTCGTGGCCCGCGAGCACCTCCCGCAGCTTGTCCTTACGCACCAGCTCCAGCGCCGCTTCGTTCGCCGCCGGGTTGTCCTTGATCGGGATTTGCGCAGCCTTAAGAACGAAGGAGGTTGATCAGGAGCTGGAATTCTAGATAAGATTTTGATCTCTCGGCGTTGGAAACTTACCATGCCGCCCATGGCATGGACGCCGCGGCGGTGGCAGGTGCGGATGAGGAGGTCGGAGTAGCTGCGCATGAAGTGCTGCGTCATGCCGACTTGGACGCGGTCGGGGAGGAGGCGGTCGGCGTGTGCCTGGAAGGTCTTGACGTAGCTGAAGATGTAGTCCCACCTGCCGCAGTTGAGCCCGACGGAGTGCTCCCGCAGCTCGTGCAGGATCTCGTCCATCTGGAACACCGCCGGCAGCGTCTCGATCAGGACCGTGGCCCGGATGCTCCCCCTGTCGATCCCTGCGAAATCCTCGGCTCGCTCGAACACGTTGTTCCACATCCGCGCCTCCCTGATCCCATCAGACGAGTCCTTCTGGGAAGGTGTTCGACGAAATGCCCCAAACAAAAAAAAAAATCAACGCAGCGTCCTAATTACCTCGAGTGCTCCATCTTGGGGAGATAGAAGAAAGGACCAAAGCCCTCCCCTTGTGTGGCACGGAACTTGCCGTGGTTGTGGAAGAAATAAAGACCGAAGTCGACGAGGCAGCCGGTCGCCGGCTCGTCGTCGATGAGGATGTGTGCCTCGGGCAGGTGCCATCCCCTGGGCCGGACGAAGAGCTTGGCGATTGTGTCGTTGAGCTTGTAGACCCTGTTCCTGGATTGGTCATGGAAGGTTATCGTGCCAGCAATGGCGTCCTTTAGGTTCACTTGTCCTTTCATCAGGTTCTCCCAGCTCGGCGACAAGGCATCCTCGAAGTCGGCCTGCATTCACCAGAATTAAGCTCGGAACCAATGGAGCAGAGAACTTTATCACACATGTTTTGATAACTAGTTAGGTGAAAACTCACCATGAACACTTTGGCACCAGAATTGAGAGCGTTTATGACCATCTTCCGATCGGTCGGCCCGGTGATCTCCACCGTCCGGTCGGCAATCGCCTGCGGCACGGGCGCGCACATCCAATCGCCTTCTCTAATAAACCTAGTCGCGGGGTCGAACCCTGGCAACTCGCCGAAGTTGTACCTCTTCAGAGCCTCCCGGCGACACTCCATCGCCTGCCGAATTCGGTCCCTGAACTCCCTCTGCAACTCCGCGACGAACTGCAAAGCATCCTTAGTGAGGATCTTGGCGAATTCATCATCGTACCTTCCCCTAACGGCCACCCCCTCCGGCGCATCATACCTTCCGGCACTCATAGCCATGGTGAAACCGGTCAAGAACAGTGATCACTCGGTTGAAAGCTATATGCAAAGTACATGCCCCTTACAAAATGCTATGCATATATATAGCAGTAGTAATAGTGGCAGCAGGTGCACCTTCTATCTTTTAATTATACAAATTGCTTAACGCGGGCAGATGAGCACAAAGTGGATATGGATTGGGTGATGTGGTGACCAACTTGTCAATGAAAGAGTTTGCATGATTTATTTGGTACGTTGGAGTTTGAGTGGAGTTTTGTGCGTCATGATTCGAACGATAAGGGGCTACTCGGACTAATTTGTCGGCCCCTTTGTCGTATGGATAGATACATATCGATCCATCTCTGAAGGCTACGTAGCGTCCGTGCTACTTGCGACATCGAGTGTTATGCAGCTTATGTTGCCTCTCGCGTTCTTGATAGTTTATGTGGTTATGTAATTTATTGGTTTTGGAAAATGGTACGTTGGTCATTGTCTCAGATGTACCGTTTTTTAAAGTTTGTAACGTGTTACAGAGCCACTGGTGACGGTGATATTTTGGAAAAAGAGAAAGGTTAAAAGTTATGAAGATAATTTATGCATAGGTAGCCAGTTTTTTTGTCATTGCCATGTGGTATGTGAAAGTGTCTAAGTGCCGAGTTTGCAACAGAGTCTCGAGAGAGAGAGAGAGAGAGAGAGAGAGAGAGATGGAAGGATTGGCAAGTAAAGTAGCCATCAATGCATCCGAAGGAGTCTCAATCTAGTTGATAAAAGAAACTTGCTTGGTGTGCCCAAATGTGAAACTAGTACCTCTGATTTATACCTGAGGCGTGCATATCTGATTAAATCTTGATATAATCCTACTACTACCGAAAGATATTTTACTGCTTGAAGATTATTTTATCTATTTTGTTGAACAATTTTTTTTTAATAATTATATATTATTAATAATAAATATTATTTTTTATATCGATTTAAGTTTTTAAAATTATTAATAGCACATCTAAGTTTAAAGACCTTAATAGTCCAATTAATGATCTTGATTAGAATAAAAATTTCAATCCATACATAAAGATTAAAATTATAAATATAAAGATATTAATTCAAAATTTAGTGTTTGGTAGTCGGTTTCACAAATTTTTGGCTTAAGCTTAGTTCCGTCAGGAAGTAACTTTGATTTTGTTGATAAAATGGGATTAATGTTACAGTTATTGGTAGCGCATGAATGTTAGAATTTGGATTCTAACAAGTTATGAGAACCAACAGCATAAAATATATTGTTTAATTAATATAAAGATATTATGTTAAAATAAGATATTATGTATATTATATAAAATTCAGAATAATATAATATATTTTTATTTAATAAATTATAAGATAATAAATACTCAAACTTATGCATAATAGTTATAGTGAGGTAAAATTATTTGTGTATTATGTTAAACTTGTTAAATATAATTTATCAAATGAAGATCAAACTAATATAAAATAATTTAAGAAGATAAAAAATACTGAATTAAAATTTAATCTTTATATTATTAAACTGGCTTAAATTTATAATTTAAAATTAATTATATTATCTTAAAAATTAAGTTAATATAAAACAAAAAATAAAGAAGGGATGAGAAAGAAGGAAGAGAGAGATGGAGTGAAGACGTCACACCAATAATCACGCCTTTAAGTTTGAATCTTGTTTTCTTCACGTGATCTCAAGTTTTAATCACTAGGTTCTCCCTCTTTTTTTGATAAATTTCATGTCGTTTATTAGAAGAATCCACGGAAATTAAGTCAAGGCTAAATATAGTAATTCTGTATATCCGTTAAATAACCAGATAAAGCTAATTCATTTTACATTCGAATTTTTATTTCTATCTATATATTATGAAAAAAATATGAAACGTGTGTTTTACACACTTTCATTACATTTTCTTTTGTTACCTCAAATTCTTTAGACTAGGTTTGACAATCGAAATTAAGTCTAAGTTTTGGTCTGGTTCTTTTGGATTCTAGCAAATAACATAATATTTGTTAGAGTCCAAAAATAAATCTTGATATCCACACTCTTATTTTCTTTTTTTTCTGATGCATTTCTCCTCTATTTTCTTTTCTGTTGACATTTAATTTAGTTTAACTTTATATTTCAATATTAAGCATACTTATTTTGAATTGATAAATTTTAATGAATTTATTTCAGTTTAACGTGTTATTGATTTGCTATAATTTTGTTTAATTTTAACATAATATAGTTTTCGAGAAGGAGATTTAATATAATATTTTATTATATTATATATAAGATTAATTTTCTTTTTTTATTTTAATACGTATTTACTTTTTAGTTTAAGGTTAACAAAATATTCATTGTATACTCACTCAAACTTAATTATTAAAGTTTAATTTTAAATCTGAAACTTTAATTGTATACTCACTCAATAATATAATTATTGGCTCGTTTTTTTTTCGTAAATTATTTTTATATTATTTTATATAAGATCTTTCAAAATACAATTTTAAGTATATGCTAATTAATATCATTAGAAACTATTATTATGACTTTAATATCTAATTAAATTATTTATTTAAAAGATTACCATAATTTTAAAATTAAACAAAGTTTTATCTTTGTTAAAAATGTAGGATCTGATATGGCACCAAGAGGGGGGGGAGGGTGAATTGGTACTTTAAAACTTTTGTTCTTCTTAACTAAAAACTAGATGTGATATGTTCAGCGGAAGCAAACGAGTATGAATATAAAACACAAATAGAGAGAAGAGTAAGAAGAACAAACACATAAACAAACACAAAGTTTGTTATCGAGATTCGGCCGAACTTCTGACCTACGTTCCCGCTCCGATATTCTCCACGAGATCTTCAGAGTTCACTATTTCCTTCTTCAAGTGCGAATGCTTCCTTACAAATCTCCTTTCTTTGTACTGAGGAGAAGAAGAACAACCTCTTACAATGTAATCGCTCAAGCTCTCTTGGACCCTTCTCACAAGGGGAACTAAGGCTCTCGTTCTAGCACTCTTAGTGAATTCAAAATGACCAAAGTTAGCCTCCCAAGACTCTTGATATTACATTTATACTCTGCACTACGACCTAATTCTCTCTCTAAGAAAACTAGCCGTTAATGCAAGTACAGTACCTTCACCTACTCCTTTGGTCGACCTCTGCTCCAGCTTCGGTTGACCGCTCCTTCGGTGAAGTCCC
>LTAE01008776.1:0-14964 GCA_001647135.1 Pontederia paniculata | reverse complement strand
TAGAACGAGAGCCTTAGTTCCCCTTGTGAGAAGGGTTCAAGAGAGCTTGAGAGATTACATTGTAAGAGGTTGTTCTCCTTGTCCTCAGTACAAAGAAAGGAGAGTTGGAAGGGAGCCTTCGCCCTTTGAAGAAGGAGATAGTGAACTTCGAAGATCTCGTGGGAGAAGATCGGAGCGGGGACGTAGGCCAAAGAGTTCGGTCGAACCTCGATAACAAACCTTGCGTTTGTTCTTGTGTTTGTTCTTCTCTCTACTCTTTTCTCTCTATTGTGTTTATATTCGTATATGCATGCTTCCGCTAAACACAACACATCTAGATTAAGTTAAGAAGAACAAAAGTTTTTAATATACCAATTCACCCCCCCCCCTCTTGGTGCCACTCCAGATCCTACAATAAATATTTTTTAAGATAATTTATTTTTATTTAAAATTTGATTTGTTAAAATATTTTTTAATTAAAATTTTATTAAAAATTTTATTACATCACCACATAAAACACCAATACAAATTTTATAAAAATAATAATTTATTGCAATAGATTATAAAACACCAACATAAAATAAAACAAAATATATTATAATATAGTCGAATAAAACTATATATCATGTGAAAGTAATAAGTCCGAGCTAAAACAGAGCCAAAATAATTTCATATATATTTGCAAATAAATTATGTTATATGAACATAAAAAATGATCTTATCATATGAATTTCTTATAAGTAATTATGTTCGAAACTCCTAATAGTACCAAGAATCAAATATCAGATAAACATTTTTTCATTTTAATTATGTTTACGAAAGGATACAAGTTTTATATGGGTGTTTATTAAATATTTGAATTATTAAAATTGTTTATATCAAATAATTGATTTTTTAAAAAAATAATTTGTTAAAATAACTTAAATTAAATAAATATTTGTTTTGTCAAATTTATTTTATTGAATACATACTTTTTGTTAAATATAAGAGGAGATTTCCTTCCGTATAAATACGACCCAACATCTCCTACCTCCTCACAACCTTTTTCTCCTTCTCTCCTCACAACAACAGATCATCGTGGAGGAGAAAAGACCAACACGGGCTGTGTCCAACCTAGATATGGGTCGTGTTGCACCCAACTCATGAAAACTAATCAAATTGGAAAAAGAAAGATCAACACAAGCTATGCCCAAGTTGCTCTCAACCTACTAGCAAGCCCTAACACGGGTCGTAGTTTAAATTGAATACGAGGCGTAGTTCAAATTAAACACTGGTCATGTTGTGCTCATCAAATTTCCAATTTTGAGATGAGAAGGAATATTTTATCAGATTAATTTTGAGATAGAACAAAATAATATAGATTGAGTTTATTTGGGATTATTGCCTTGAGATAATACAAATTATAAATAACTTTTAAGATATTTATTTTTTATTTAAAATTTGATTTGTTAAAACATTTTTAATTAAAATTATATTAAAAAATTCATTACATCACCACATAAAACATCAATACAAATTTTTAAAAATAATAATTTATTGCAATACATTATAAAGCACCAACATAAAATAACACAAAAAGATATTATAATATAGTCAAATAAAACTATATATCATGCCAAAGTAATAAGTCCGAGCTAAAACAAAGCCAAAATAATTTCATATATATTTGCAAATAATTATGTCATATGAACGTAAAAAAATGATCTTATCATATGAATTTCTTATAAGTAATTATGTTCGAAACTCCTAATAGTACCAAGAATCAAATATCAGATAAACATTTTTTCATTTTAATTATGTTTACGAAAGGATACAAGTTTTATATGGGTGTTTATTAAATATTTGAATTATTAAAATTGTTTATATCAAATAATTGATTTTTTAAAAAAATAATTTGTTAAAATAACTTAAATTAAATAAATATTTGTTTTGTCAAATTTATTTTATTGAATACATACTTTTTGTTAAATATAAGAGGAGATTTCCTTCCGTATAAATACGACCCAACATCTCCTACCTCCTCACAACCTTTTTCTCCTTCTCTCCTCACAACAACAGATCATCGTGGAGGAGAAAAGACCAACACGG
Organism: Pontederia paniculata; assembly: GCA_001647135.1. Classification (NCBI taxonomy): domain Eukaryota; kingdom Viridiplantae; phylum Streptophyta; class Magnoliopsida; order Commelinales; family Pontederiaceae; genus Pontederia; species Pontederia paniculata. The sequence goes on along the minus strand of LTAE01008776.1, from coordinate 12,897 downwards.
GCTGTGTCCAACCTAGATATGGGTCGTGTTGCACCCAACTCATGAAAACTAATCAAATTGGAAAAAGAAAGATCAACACAAGCTATGCCCAAGTTGCTCTCAACCTACTAGCAAGCCCTAACACGGGTCGTAGTTTAAATTGAATACGAGGCGTAGTTCAAATTAAACACTGGTCATGTTGTGCTCATCAAATTTCCAATTTTGAGATGAGAAGGAATATTTTATCAGATTAATTTTGAGATAGAACAAAATAATATAGATTGAGTTTATTTGGGATTATTGCCTTGAGATAATACAAATTATAAATAACTTTTAAGATATTTATTTTTTATTTAAAATTTGATTTGTTAAAACATTTTTAATTAAAATTATATTAAAAAATTCATTACATCACCACATAAAACATCAATACAAATTTTTAAAAATAATAATTTATTGCAATACATTATAAAGCACCAACATAAAATAACACAAAAAGATATTATAATATAGTCAAATAAAACTATATATCATGCCAAAGTAATAAGTCCGAGCTAAAACAAAGCCAAAATAATTTCATATATATTTGCAAATAATTATGTCATATGAACGTAAAAAAATGATCTTATCATATGAATTTCTTATAAGTAATTATGTTCAAAACTCCTAATAATACCAATAATCAAATATCAAATAAACATTTTTTAATTTTAATTATGTTTACGCAATGATACAATTTTTATATGGGTGTTTATTAAATATTTGAATGATTAAATTGTTTATATCAAATAGTTGATTTAAAAAAAATAATTTGTTAAAATAATTTAAATTAAATAAATATTTGTTTTGTCAAATTTATTTTATTAAATACATATTTTTTTGTTAAATATAAGAGAGGATTTCCTTACGTAAAAATAGGACCCAACCTCTCCTACCTTCTCACAACCTTTTTCTCTTTTTCTCCTTCTCTCCTCATAGCAACAGATCATCTTGAAGGAGAAAAGGCCAACACGGGCTATGTCTAACCTAGATACGAGTCGTGTTGCACCCAACTAATGAAAACTAACTGAATTGGAAAAGGAAAGATCAACACAAACTATGCCCAAGTTGGACACGGACCGTGTTGCTCTCAACCTACTAGCAAGCCCTAACACAGGCCGTAGTTAAAATTGAATATGAATCGTAGTTCAAATTAAACACGGGTCGTGTTGTGCTCATCAAATTTCCAATTTTGAGACAAGAAGGAATATTTTATCAGATTAATTCTGAGATAGAATAAAATAATAGAGATTAAGTTTATTTGGACTTGGATTATTGCCCTAAGAACCCCTATAAATAAAAGGTATAAAGTAGAGAGAGACCCCAAATATTCTCTCCCAAGCCCAGCCATCAGAAAGCCATCTCTCTCTATCTCTTGGAGGACAACCACCCACGACAATCCAAGGAAGAAGAAGAATATCTACCGTGTAAGAGGAACGAGGAAAAAGGAGGACGAATTAGAACGAGGGACAAATTGGAGACAATGTTCTCGGGAAAAGGTACGTAATTACGATAATAGTTAAGGTTCTCGGTATGCAATAGAATGTTAATTACAAGTTTGAGTCAGAATAATTACTCTATGTTTGGTTGATTATTATTTTAAAGAACTACTGAATGTCTCTCTCTCTCTCTCTCTCTCTCTCTCTCTCTCTCTCTCTCTCAGTATAAGATTATACCTAAAATAAATCATGATAGAACTCTTAGGCACAAGCCATGTCTCTACCAACATTGTCCGCGTTCGGCGGGCTAAGGTCATATATGTCACCCTCGTCACTGGCCATTTCCCCGTACAACAGTAGGTCATGAAAGGACATGGACCGTGTTGGTTTCTGACATGGATCATGTTCTTCCAGTGAATATAATAAAAAAAAAACCTAACCCTAAACGGCCATGTCGCTCGGTGATGCGACCCATGTTATTTATTAAAAATGGTAAAAAAATCTCTAACCCTAAAACCGAGCCACGTTACCATTTGACGTGACCCAATTCCCTAAACCATGTATAAACCGGATTGAGGATGATACGACGCAGATTGTGTTGCTTGGAGACCCAGATCGTGTTCTATGAGTGTCATTCGGTACGAACCAATATGCACCTAACTCACAGAGTAACATGGGCTGTGTTAACCTTCGACATTGGCCATGTTCTCACATAAAAACTTTAATTCAATTTAACTTTTATTTCAAGAGATAACTGTGGGGAGATAAATCCTAATCCCAATCAAACTATTTGTGGATCACCTTTTACCTTTTACCTTTTACCTTTTATCTTTCCATTTCTACTTTCTCTTTTTCCTTTACTAAAATTTATTGAAGATTTTTTATTTGGATTTTAAGATAAAGTTTCATAATTTAAAATTCATCAGTCCTTGTGGGTTCGACACTTTTCTCATCTCTTTATTATTTGTGCGACCAGTATACTTATTGAAGTTTTTTGTGTGATATTTTTCGCATCAAGTTTTTTGCGTTGTTGTTGGGGATTGTTTGATTTTTATTTCTGAAACTTTTATTTTAATTTGAAAATCATTGTGAGTGTGCAAGTGTCAAATTTTTGCAAGGAATTTTCTCTACGCACCCAACATAGTCTGATCGACATCTGACACGGGCTGCATGACTCAAAACATGGACCACGTTATCTCCCAATTCGCTCCGTGTTCGAGTCTGATATTTCACTTCCTTTTTGTGAATGCTTTCAGGAAATATCACTATCCTGAATGGCAAAAAAGCAAAAGTCCAACCAATCTATGCCTCAAGTTGAGGATAAGAAAAATATTTTGAAACAAATTGAAGTCTAGCAGCAGAAACAACTTGATCAATCGATAGCCTTATCGAGTCACAATCAAAAGGATAATCCAAAAGTAATTTAAGTTTGCATCAATCTGCCTGGACAAAGTGACAACAGTGCATCTATTCAAGCGGAAGTGGAGGCCCTTGCAATGAACCCACTTCCTATGTTAACACAAATGATGAGCATACTACTCACAAAATTCTCCGTTCAAGAGGAATATATTCAAAATATGGAGAACAAAATCAACAAGCGCAAAACAATTGTTGATGATGTCATTAAATCATCAACAAAATCAAGGATAAAGTTGGAAGATATGTTTGGTCAAGTTATATCTACAATCCAAAAGAATTTTCCATTCAAGACCAACTTATCCAAAACTTGGAAACCAGATTGACTCTATTACAAGATCACAAAAAGGTCACTGACGATCTCCCTCCTCCTCCGCAGCCTTCCAAGATTCTAGAAAAGTTTGATAAAATTCAAGACAAAATTTACACACTAGAGAAGCAAGTAGCAGAATTGTCTTCTCAATTGGCCAAATCTTCGAAGACAAAGCATGTGGAGAATCCAACAACAATCATATGTCCATATCACCGTCAAAACTCATACCGAAGATGATGGAGACCGCAAAGATATTATCAGCCCGTGACATGGACGAGGGAGTGGCGTGTGAAGGTGACTAATGAGTATGTCATTGAAAATGGACAAGTCCGAAGGAGGTGCTCGCCTTCGGATAGCCCAATCGTCACATCAAGCTTATCTCAACATTCAACGCTACAAGGGGAGAGGAGCACACAACATGCACAGTTAGCATCATCATCATTACCAACCTGACTTTGATGACCAAAGAGTCCAACGATAATTCTATCTCAACAGAATTCAAAATATCAAGAGAAGGGTAAAGCTAAACTCCTTGAACCCGAATTGGGTGGGTGTACATGTGTGCCCATGCTAAGTCATCTCATGGGACGGGACATCCACGATCAAATTATATACCCCGGTGAGAATGTTGTTTTCTTACTAGTTCTTTCTTTTTATTTATTTTGACCCTAAAAGTCTATCTGCTAGGGTTTATTTCAAAAAAAAATTTCCAGGAAACGGCTTGTATCCAACATAACATGGACCATTTTCCTCATTGACATTTTCCATGTCCATGTTGAAAAGTTTCTTGTAGGGTCCTTCAAATGGCCGTGTCAATAGACGAAACATGCACAAAAGAAATGGCTGCAATGGAAGGAAAAGTAGGTCTTTATTAATACATAGAACAGACTGCGTCAATCTAGTAAAACGGGTCATCTTAAGGCATCTAATGCCATTAGCAAATAGTCAAACATGCCGTGTTAGACCTATCATTTCAACTCCTCGAACTTCGTGCATGACAATTCAACGCATCGCGAATCGCGTTTGCTTTAACTCTCATGCAATAATAAAAACGGACCATCACATGTCCAAAATGGTATGCGTTGAAGTTCAGTCTGTCAACCATTTTGAAAATCATGGACACGCGTGACTATGCATATTTCCATCATTCGAGCCATTTCAATGCCTCAATTTCCGTGCCAACCGCACCTACCACAATAAATGACTGAGAAACTTTTATAAATATTTAGTCGGGTCGTCCAGCAACTCCATCACCATCACTGCTATTCTCTCCTTCCGCAACTCCGCCTCCGACGCGCCTGGGCGCCCACATCCTATGTTTGATGCCGCATTTTCGCCATGCAAAGTAGCATCACCGCCCACGCCAAACTACTCCCAACCGGCCAGGTTTCGTCACGCAGCCCATCATCAACACTAGGCGTGACCCCCTTCACTAACGCGACCTTCCTGCGCCCCACACCATGACCCCTCTCTCTATTGCAGGACATATCCTCAAAACCCTGGGTCACTAATACATGCATTTTATAACATATTTTAGGGCCGCATTAGGCATGATTTTGAATTATTTTCGCATGGCATACATCCATTTAGTTCTTTATTTGTTCATATTATTCCAAGTTTCTTGTTGGGGTACATTTTGTAAGTAATCACTTGAAGAGGTTGACCAAGGGCTGGAATCGACTGAATATCACAAAAGAGCCTACTCACAAAGAGGAAATCAACATCTACGAGCCATAATGAGCCATTACAGATTGTGATGAAGGAGTAGCGGTTGAAACAGGCCATCACAAGCCATTATGTGAAATCAGACCTTTACAACGAGCAATGCAATTTCAGCTCAACCTGTTATGGGCCATGATGAGTTATTACGGGCCGTAAGGACGAAGATGATGACCGCAATGGGTATATTATGACCTTTACAGTGGCTCCAATTCAGAACACATAGATTGTCACAGACCGTTACAATGTTATGGGTCGTTACTAGACAAGTCATGAGGTTTTAATCGTATCATGACTATTACAGAGGCGACGATCAGATATGACAAACTCATTACGGGCCATGATAAAGTGTAACGAGTAGTGAAGAAGTCTAGGACAGTATCAATTGAACATTACGAGCCTTCATGCAGTATTACAGTCGGTCCAGTGAGCATCATAATTCGTATTTATCATTATGGGTCATAACAGATTATCACGAGCCATAAGGATTAAAAATAAGCTTGAAGACGTTCGATTTGTTCATGATTTATGGTCCGTGAGGAATCATCACAGGCCATGAAGACTGAAGATGATATAAAAATTATATACTTATGGGTCGTGAGAAATTTACGAGATTTGATATTCTCGCATATTTGATGAGATTTGACGACCAAGAAGAAGTCTATCTGAGACCCTAGAGTTTTGATTAAAATATGCTTTTGAAGATTTAAAGGAGACTTTTAAACAGATTTTATCATAATCGTTGGTCAAAAACCAGTTTTGATCAAAAGGATGCAACACGATACTATGAAACTCTAGTATGCAGTAAAGTATAAAAGAAGAAAAGAGAGGAAAAATAGGGGACGACTAGTGGTTGATTCAGAGCCTGAAGGAGGGAAAGCGAAGGCTAGAAGCTACTAAAGTTTTGCGAAGGAGACAATGCATTTGCGAGAAGACTGTTCTGTAATCCTATAGTATTCTCTTGTATTCTCTTAACTTTGAGATGAACTTCTTCTATTATTTAGTCATGAATAATTTCATTAGTGAGTAGTTTGTTTCAGGGAATTTGTGAATACTAATTTAGATTAGATAAATTTATGTGTTGTTCCTCTTGAATATGCATGTTGTTCTTAACGTTGTTCTTGCTCTATGATGATCATGAGTCTCTTTTATTGATTGTTTAGTGTAAAAGAATTCATGGTCTGATCTATAGGAAGAATTGATTTTCAAATTATAAGGTCATAGCATTGCATATCTCAATCTAATTACTTATTTAAGATTCTAGATTGTGTGGTCTATTGGTGGGACTTGTTTAAGCAATCAATAGTTTAGGTTTTGCAAACTATCTTCCGTTTTAATTTCTGATTTGAGTGAGGTGGATTCGTTTGAATATCCTTGTAAATTCTGAAGTTAAAATAGGTGATTGCACCTGTTGAGGGGATCACAAATTCACCGACCCTAGTCCATCATTAGGAACAACCTATGCTTAATTAAATCCAATCAAAATTAATGGTGAACAAAATTCCTTCCTTCCAAGATATTGAATTTATTTACTTAACTACCATACACCTTATTTCATCTTATATTTCTTCTTCTTAATTTTTGTTTCTGAGCATTAAACAAAAAGTAAACTAAATTGATTTCTCAATTATCTTAGAGTTACTCAGACAAATTACAACAATCATCATGGGAATGATATCCTCTCTAATCATCTATATTACTTGTGCGATCAGTATACTTGCTAGATATTTTGTGCTGCTAGATTTTACGCATCAAGTTTTTGGCGTTATTGTTGGGGATTGTTTATGTTTGTTTTACTTAATTTCTAAGGTTATTTTGAGAACTACTTTGTTGTGTTGTTGTTTATTGTCTTTTAATTGTGCAGGCTCAAAGGAGATAATTGCACAACCTGGATTCACCTGGAAAGGAGAAAGCCTCCACATCGAAAAATTATAATACAAGAAGTACCAAAGTTCACTTAGAATTTGATCTCGAGATAAGCAAGACTGTTAGACAACTAAAGAAGAAAGTAAAGCAATTAGTCATGGCGGCTAATCATAACAATCCTAATCGTAATGCCCTACCGCCACCGGTATATAGGACCATGAGAGATTATACTCTTGGTCAAGTGAATGATAGTCCCAGGAGTATTACCTTATCGACTATCAATGCAAATCAATTCTAGATTCAACATGGTATTCTCGAGATGGTGCAATATGAAAAATTATGTGGAAATCAAGATGAAGATCCCTTTAGTCATGTGTGCAAATTTCTGCAACTGTGTTTTACATTCAAGGTTAACGATGTCAGTGATGATGTTGTAAGACTTCGATTGTTTCCTTTCTCTTTGAGGGGAAAAGTTGCTACGTGGTTGACCACACGTCCTGCCGGCACGATTACTACATGGGAGGAAACTCAAACATAAATTTATTTAACAACTATTGCCCTCCTCAAAAAATAGCCGGGCTAGTGTCTGACATAAAGTCCTTTCTGAAAAGGATAATGAAACAATGCATGAAGCCTAGGAAAGATTCAAGGACCTGGTTTCAAAAGTCTCGCATAACAATATTCCGTTGCATGAACAAATTCAGTATTTTTACAATGGAGCAGCCCCTGAAGTGAATGACAAGATTGATACATCTTCTTGTAGTTGTATGACAGATAGATCCCCTGAGGACATATATAAAATAATTGAGAATCTAGCTCTCAACAACTAGAGAAATGAAAGGTGCATGCCCAAGAAAGTTGGGATCTATCAAATTGATAATACTACTCATAGTTTAGCCCATCTAGAAGCAATTAATAAGAAAATTGAGAGCTTAATTATCAAGAATGAAACAACTCCAGTAAATTTTGTGCAAGCAAATTGTGGTTTCTATGGTGGGGGACATCCAAACCATGAGTGTCATACCGGAGCAAATTCTATTCCCGCACCCATGGAAAATGCAAATTTTGTGGGCACTAACTATTTCAGGAATAATCAACAAGGGAACTATGGACTTGGCTTGCGCAATCAACTCAACTATTTTTTGGTTCAGAACAAAGGAGCACCTCCTCTAGGATTTCAGCAAAGAAATGAAGATAAATCTAGAGCAAGCTTGGAGGTTGTCATGGCAAAGTTCATAAGTACTGTAGACACCAAGTTCTCCAACCAAGAAGCATCTATAAGGAACTTGGAGGATTAAGTTGGTTAGCTAGCGAATATTATAGCTGGTAGGCAACCTAACATCCTTCCTAGCACCACAGAGAAGAATCCTAAAGAGGATGCCAAGACAGTCACCTTGAGAAGTGGTAAATAATTTGATGAGTCAGCACCCGACTTATCTAGCAATTCAGCACAAACTGGAGCCATATAATAGGAAGACAAAGAGTTGGATCCACCAAAGGAAATCCATAAGATCAAGACTCAAGTACTTGCAGCCCCAGTGAAAATGGAGGAGTTGCCTTACCCTCACAAGTATAGGCAAGAGCAACTTGACAAACAATTTTCAAAGTTTTTGGATGTGTTCAAGCAACTTCACGTGAACATTCCATTTCATGAAGCTCTGCAGCACATGCCTTCATGTGCAAAGTTTATGAAAGATATACTATCAAAGAAAACGAATGTTGAAGAAACTAGCATCACTAAAATGACACCCACCTGCTATTCAGCTTGCAAGAAAGATTTACCCCAAAAAGTCAAAGACCTTGGGAGTTTCACCATCCCCTGCACCATTGGGGATTTTCACTGTGCAAAGGCCCTTTGTGATTTGGGGGCGAGCATAAACCTCATGCCTTATTTTGTTTTTTAGAAATTAGGCTATGGGAAACTCAAGGAGACGAGATTCATGCTGCAGCTAGCAGACCAATCTATCAAACTACCCAAAGGGATACGTGAAGATATTTTGGTTAAGGTTGACGAATTTGTGTTCCCAGCAGATTTTATTGTCATGGATATGACTTCAGGAGAAGAGGCTCTGATCATTTTAGGAAAGCCCTTCTTAGCCACAAGAAATACATTGATAGATATGAAGGAAGGAAAACTAACACTAAGAGTGGAAAATGAAAATCTTTGCTTCAACATCTTAGATGCCCTATGTGCCCAGCTGACTTGTTTTCTTGTTACAACATCAACAGTTTAGTTGAGGAGCATGTCGATGCTCTAGATGACCTATTTTCTGATCTCACTGATAACCCTTATACTGGTCATGAAGAAAAGCTTGATGGAGAGTTTCAGAAAGAAGTTGATGAAGAAGAGGAGAGGAAGAGCAAGACACCAAATTCTAAATTAAAGGAACTTCCCTCCCATCTGAAATACATATTTCTGGAAAAGGATGAATACCCAGTAATCATCTCAACATCACTGACTTAAAAGATGGAAGAAAAATTACTTTGCACATTGAGGAGACACAAGAAGGCAATAGCATGGACAATTTCAGATATTAAGGGGATTTCTCCATCCATCTACATGCACAAGATTTTGATGGAGGAAGAATACAAATCTGCAACTCAATGTCAGAGAAGGCTTAATCCCACTCTAAAAGAGGTAGTAAAAAAGGAGGTTATCAAGCTTTTGGATGCTAGTATCATATACCCCATCTCGGACAGCTAGTGGACCAGCTCTGTCCAAGTAGTCCCTAAGAAAGGAGGGATCATTGTGGTCAGCAATCAAAACGATGAGCTTGTGCCTACCCAAATAACCATTAGATGGAGAATTTGCATTGATTTTAGAAAGCTAAACGATGCAACACGAAAGGATCACTTTCCTCTCCCATTCATTGACCAAATATTGGAACGCGTATCAGGTCATAGTTTCTATGGCTTCCTGGATGGTTATTCTGGATACAATCATATTGCAGTAGCCCCCGAAGACCAGGAAAAGATGACATTCACATACCCTTATGGGATATTTACATATAGGAGAATGCCATTTGGATTATGCAAGCCCCAGCAACCTTCTAACATTTCATGATGTCGATATTTGCTGATATGAATGATAAGATTTTGGAGATTTTCATAGATGATTTCACCCTCTTTGGGAGCACTTTCGAAGACTATTTGAAAAATTTATCAGGGTGAAGAAACAAATTTGGCACTCAACTAGGAGAAGTGTCACTTACGGTCAAGGACGACATAGTCCTTGGTCATAACATTTCAAAGAAAGGAATAGAAGTTGACAAGGCAAAAAAAATGTAATTGCAAACCTATCACCGTCAACTAAAGTCAAAGGCACAAGAAGCTTTTCAGGGCATGCAGGTTTTTACAGAAGATTCATCAAAGATTTCTCCAAAATAGCTAAGCCACTAACTAACCTTCTCTCTAAAGATGTTAAGTTCAATTTTGACTTGGATTGTCTAGAAGCCTTTCTGAAGCTGAAACAAAAGCTGATGTCTGCCCCTATTGTTGTTGCACCAGACTGAACCCAACCTTTTGTACTCATGTGTGACGGGAGTGATGAAGCCATTGGAGTTGTTCTTGGGCAAAGAAAGGAGAACATATTTCATGTCATCTACTATGCAAGCAGGACCCTTACTCCAACCCAGCTTAATTACGCAACAATAGAAAAGAAGTTTCTTGCACTAATCTATGCATTCGACAAATTTCACTCCTACTTGGTCTGCTCCAAAGTCATAGTGTTCACTGATCATTCATGTATTCACCACCTAATGTCTAAGAAGGATGTGATACCCAGACACATAAGATGGATCATGTTGCTGCGAGAATTTGATGTAATTATCAAGGATAAAAGGAGAAGGAAAACCTTATTGTTGATCACCTCTCAAGACTCAAATCAGCTCCAGAAAAAGAAAAAGAACATACTGGATGAATTCCCTAATGAGAAGATGTTTTCACTAGAAAGTGTAAACTTGGTAAAATATCTAAACCCTTGGTTTGCAGATTATGCTAATTATCTTGTTGGAGGTTGGGTACCTAAGGGTTGGACTTACCATCAAAGGGAGAAATTATTTCCTAATGTTAATCACTACCTATGGGAAGATCCATATCTGTTTAAGATTTGTGCATATCAGGAGGTCAGGAGGTGCATACCAAAGGAAGAACATGAAGACATTCTGAGGCATTGCCATGGACTAGAAGCTGGAGGGCATCATGGGCCGAATAGGACAGCTGCAAAGGTCATACAATGCGGATTCTACTGGCCAACTATTATCAATGACGCCTAGGCATTCTGCAAGGCATGTGCTAGATGCCAAAGGTCAGATAACATCTCTCGGAAAGATGAGTTAACTTTGAACAATATGATATTCTGTGATATTTTTGACGTATGGAAGATAGACTTTGTGGAACCCTTTCCCAAATCTCTCTACAACGAGTACATCCTCATGGCTATGGATTATGTGTCCAAGTGAGTAGAAGCCAAACCTTCTCCCACAAATGATGCCAAAGTGGTTATCAAGTTTCTGAGGAAGAACATATTCACTAGATGTGGTACACCTAGGATTATTATAAGTGATGATGGCACCATTTTTGCAATAAACTATTTGCTATCTACTTTCAAAATTCGGTGTCACTCATAGATTGAGTACTCCATACCATGCCCAAACATGTAGACAAGTTGAACTGTCCAACAGGGAACTAAATAGAATTTTGGAAAAGACGGTTAGTGAATATAGGAAAAATTGGTCTCTCAAATTAGATGATGCCTTATGGTCATATAGGACTGTCTTCAAAACTCCTATTGGCATGTCACCTTATAGGTTAGTATTTGGAAAATCTTGTCACCTTCCTATAGAAATTGAACACAAAGCATACTGGGCCAATCGATTCCTGAATATGGATCAAGATCTAGCTGGTAAGGAACGTCTACTTAATGAATTGGATGAATTTCGTGGGTTAGATTATGAAAATAATAAGTTGTACAAGGAGCGCATTAAATTATGGCATGATAGGCACTTCAAGCAAGAGGTATTTATGTCTGGTCAACAAGTACTCTTGTATAACAGTCGTTTGAGGCTATTCCCTGGCAAACTTAAATCTAGATGGCCTAGACCTTTTGTAGTGGTTGACGCATCCCCTCTAGGAGCAACTAAAATTAGGACCCTGGATAATAAGAAAAGGTTCAAAGTCAATGGCTACAAACTCAAACTTTATGAGGGTGGACAATATCTTGACCAACTATCAATGGTCAACATTTTGAACCCCTAACACAAACAAGAACAAAAGTCTGCTATTGACTATATCTTAGCACTTAGGGAGTCATAAGTTGTAGAATTAGGTCATTGTCAGTCATAAGTTTTGAGTCCCTTGGTTGAGTCATAGCTTTAGTCATTCTTAATCAACTTTCCTCAATTCTGGTCAAGTGACAAGTCATCCTAGAGTCCTGGTCAAGTAATCTAGGCATCTGGTTGACTAATAATCACCTTGGGAGAATGCAAACATCTATCACGGGTCATAATTCCTCATCTCATGTCATTAAACCAGATGTAATGCCTCGTTAACACATATCATGGCCCACAGCGAGTCTACTCTCACCATCATTCACCTCTTCACGGGGCGTGATACCGACTTATGGTATGACCCGTAATACCACAAAATCTTTAGTCGTCATTGAGCTCACGAGTCATGACACTTCAACATGGACTTGGCAGAATGATCCGTTCCTGACCCAAAATGCATCATGGGTCGTAACTACACTTCACGATGATAAACGTGATAAATACATACTTATGATTAGCGTAATTCACTCATTTCATAGCCTTATCATATAATTTAGATTATATTTGGCTTTAATTCCTTGAAGAAAAAGAAAGTACTCAGAATTTAATTATCTTGCAGATGGAGCAATTTAGAGGAGAAAATGGATACAAAACTCAACCGCAACAGCCCATCACAAAACAGCACACAAGCAGGACTCGGCTATGACTAACTCCCAAAAGGACCGTAGCGCATTCTCCTGACCATAGCGCAATTCCCCTCAACCATAGCGCATTCTCCTGACCATAGCGCAATTCCCCTCAACCGTAGCGCAACACAATAACGCCCGTAGCGCAGGGAATAACGGCCGTAGCGCGTCAT
>LTAE01008775.1:5890-19884 GCA_001647135.1 Pontederia paniculata | reverse complement strand
GCTAATTTGCGGCCAATTTAACGGCCAAATAACGGGTAAATTCCGACCAACTAGCGAGTAAATCGACGAGAAATTTTTTTTTGAATTAAATAATACCAACATTTCAACGGCGAATTTACGGGCAATTTACGGCCAATTAATGAGTATTTAGCGAGTAAAATTTTTACTCGCTAATGTCGGGGAATTTCGTCCGGCAAAACGTTTCGCCGCCCATTTACTCGCTAAATGCTCGGAATAGTAATTAGCGAGTAATTAGCGGGTAATTTTTTACTAGCTAAAAATATATATTCTTGTAGTGCATGTTCAAATCGAACACGGTCTGTTTAGGATTTTTGGCACCTTAGTCATAGTCCGGGAGCAACACAGTCCATGTTTCACTTGGACACGGTTTGTGTTAAGCCTTCATTTTCAATTTGGTCAAGTTTCACATGTTGCATGCAACACGGCCCGCGTCCAAATTGGACACAATCCGTGTTGTCCCCCTTTTTTCTCTCCTTATTTATGTTTTCATCCATGATATTACACCAAATCTTGGTATATTTCATGATAATGAATTGTTCATCATATGAATACTGTGTGAAACCCTAGATGAATTTTGAATATGTACGGAATGAACTATGTGTAAAAAAGAGGTGAAAAGAGAAGAAAACGAGCAGCTTCACGATAACCATCTATGACCTAATCATTGTCTAGTGTTGAGGTGACTTATGATCTTATTGTAGCCACTTATTGTGGCACGATTGGGATCGTATCAACCCAATATAGATCGTAGTGGATACTTCTTGCACCTCTATATTATGACATGATGATATTTTTTATGCTATTAAATATCTTTATGGTTACCTTGTATACCAATACATTTTATGATGATCATATATCATGATTCACAATTATGAATCAATTATGCATATGTTGTTATTTCATTTAGATAGTTAGTTCAAGTATGCTTATGATGCCTATGTTCATTAAAACAAGATAACAAAAAAAATAAAATATAAGTAATAAAATAATTTATATTATAAGAAAGAAGATAATTTTGAGAAGTAATATCTCGCAAGACGTCAAATGTTATTCTCTTATTTCACCCCGTATATGTTATGATAATAATATTTTAAAATAAAGATATCTAATATTATATTATGTATTGACAAATATAATTAACTAAAGCCATACATTTATAATCGAATTTATATCCATATAAAAGCTATAACGTACAAGAAAAAAGTTTACATATCGTTATAATATATTCAACTAGTATTTAAATAATAATAAATTTTGACTAATTTATATTACTTATTTTTGTCCTAACTTACAATGAGAGGAGAGCCACTTTAAGAGAGGAATGACGCAAAATAATAATTATTATGAAGCTAATTAAAAATATAAATAATACTAAAAATATAACATGAAAAAAGAAAAAAAGTCAAATAACATGTTACATATAATATATTATAAAAAAGACAAAATGCTTTAATTTGTTTAAAAAATTTAAAAATAATATTCATGCGTGTATCTTTCATGTTAGTTAGTATAGCAATAAAATAATTATATTTTTTTTATTACATAAAAGGCGGAAGAAATTAATACACTAAGGTGTGACCGGATTGAAAGGAAAGAAGAATAATATAGAGGAGGATACAAAATAACTTTATTTAAATATAATTGTTTTAAAAAAAATTAAAAATTAATGTTTTTTTTTCCTTTTAACTACCTAAATATTGTCACCCTCAAATTAAAATTGAAAGGAGGATAAACAATTTACCTTTTATTCTTTTCTCTCTCATCACTTTTTCCTTTCCTCTCTTTCCTTCTCTTCTCTTCCTCTATTTAAACATATCTTAATGTTAAAAATCATATATTTTATGTATGTTAGAAAAAATATTTCTTATCTTATAAATATTTTTTATTTTTATTTTTTCTAAACTTATAGGAACATAAATTTGTAATTTTTATTAAAATTTTATTTTTTTTTCAAGTTTTTTATAAAAATCTTTATAAATCAGATATAATATTTAGATTAAGAGTATAAATTCATCAATATATAAAATTATTAGGACTAATTTAATATTTGAACGGACTAAATTTATGACTACGGACTAAATTTATGACTTAAGAATCGAATTATTAGTTCTCACTCTTTTAACTTCCATATACATATTTGTTAATCATAGTACAACCTAACTTAATTTCATATCGGATTGGATAAAAGAGGGAATACAAAAATATTATAATAGTAAGTTTAGGTTCCTGTCGCAGGTGAGACACGGAGCTCGTTTAAGTTCGTCAAAACGTTCTAGAAAGGGTTCGACAGACGGACACAGCGACGCAGACGAGCACTTGAGAGATTAATTAATTTATTTAATTGTCTATTCATTCCATTCTCAGGATCATATTAATTGAATTGAATCGTTATGGAGGTCGCGCGAGAGCTGTGATTTAGGTAAGTACTTCGAGCTGTTTCGAATGAGTTGTCCTCTCCAAATTTTGCCTTTAGTGTAGAAATTTGCAATCGATTTAGAAGGAAATAATTTAATTTTTTTTTCGTTGCCCTTTTTCATCTTGGATTTGTTCTCTTTTTCTTTTTTTGTCTCAAACAGAACAATCGTAGTTGTTTTTCTTATTGTTACAAGGAAGCAATTGAAGAAATCTTATTCATTTATTGGTGTCTTTCTTTTTTTTCTGCAATCGATTTGTCTGCTGTACTTGTACGAAATTGGAAAGAATTCTGTACTAATTTCCATTTTCGATTTGGTGCAGCTATCAAAGTATCGTCTTTATGGTTCTTCGAGGCGAATTGAGCTGGAAAGCAACGATCTTTATAAGGAATTCGCAAAAAAAGCTTCGATTTTGTAGCGAGAAGGACGTTTATCCAGAGATCTGAGCGTTTTCAATTCTTCGGAGGCATCAGTTTGGGCGAGGAAGAGGGGTTTCGCTTGTACATTAGAGAATAGAGCAATGGGCAAAGGAGGAGGTTGTGTTCCTAGCAAGAAGCGGCAGCCGTCGGCGGCAGTGGTGACGGATAACACTGCTGCCGCCGCTGCTAGCAGCGCTCCGGCGCCCGTCGAAGAGAAGAGCCCTCGGGGAAGCGCCGAGATAATCGAAGTCCCCGCCGCCACTTCCTCACTTCCGACCAATGCGAAGGTTAAGATCTTCATCGTGTTCTACTCCATGTATGGGCATGTGGAGGGCCTCGCTAGGAAGATAAAGGAGGGGGTGGACGGCGTTGAAGGCGCGGAGGGTGTTCTGTACCGTGTTCGGGAAACGCTGCCGGGGGAGGTGTTGGAGATGATGAAGGCTCCGCCCAAGGACCAGTCAATTCCAGTTATATCGGCCACGGAGCTGCCTGAGGCTGATGGAATACTATTCGGGTTCCCCACAAGGTTTGGTAGCATGGCGGCACAAATGAAGGGGTTCTTTGATTCGACGGGTTCCTTGTGGAGAGAGGGGAAACTTGCAGGCAAACCGGCTGGTTTCTTTGTGAGCACTGGCACACAGGGAGGAGGACAGGAAACTACGGCGTAAGAATCTTTCTACATCCTTTGTTTATTTGCATTCATTGGTTTCTATTCTACACATTACAATTGATCCTTCTGATTATTATTGATGATAACTGAATTTGATTTATTTGCAACAACATTCAAGATTTGCTGAAATGTTTTAATCGCCTTTTGCGGGTAACAACATTATTTTATAACTACACATATTATTACATCAAGCATATATCTTATGTCTGTTGGAGAGTATTAATTGTTCTTCATCAGGTTTGAAATATTTAGCTATTTAACTATATCTTGAACTTTGAATTCAACTCAAGATGATATGTTATATATCGTGTCTAAATTTATCTGGCATTTCCACCGAATGTAAATGTATTTGGTATTGTATGAAACGAAAATCTCATTTGTATATGCTCGAGTGACACCTAATGCTTTGGCAACGAGATAAATGTGAATGCTTGAGTGGCCACTGGAATCATAATCAAGCTAGTCCAGCCGATATGTGAGACCAAACTTTTGCTTCCGATGGTACCTTTACCTTGTAGGATCAACAAGTTATGTTTCACCTGGCTCTTATATTGTTTGCGAGTATCAAACTGCTGAAAGATCTAGTTCAAATATCTCAATGCCCAAAGTTTCGTGAATGAACACAAGGAAAAAGTCGAATAACTGCTGGAATAGATAAGAGAAAATTGTGGTTATTGATTTGATGACTGATGAGCAATATTAACATCTGCCACAGATTTATGTTTTGATTTGTCACTTCAATGTGCATGAATTCTTTTTCTCATTGCTTAGGTGGTGGAGGTTTGAGATATATGATATTAATGTAAAGACAAGTTGACAATGATAGGATGGTGTCGTAATTGTTCACTTTTTTTTTCTCACAAGATAATTTTGATTGTATGCCTTGGAGAAGTTCATAATTTGTGTTTTATTTGTATGCTAGTCAGCTATGTTCTGCCTTTCACTTTTACCGTCATGATACATGTGTCCGTTAATCACCCTCAAGCCAGTATGACACACTCACTTGATAGAAGTGGGTAAATTGTTGGAACTTTTCAAAAAGTTCAAAGTTCAACCCTCAGGCAGACATTTACCCACACCTGAGTTTGGTTATTACGAGTAATTTATTTATCCAGATGCACATTGCAAATCATGCCAGCATTGTATTACTGATGTCTGATAGAGCACTTGATATTTTCCATCCCCCTAACCTGTTTAATGTCTTTTGCCTGGTTGCTTATGTTGCCAGCTTAGAACGTGTGAGATCATAGTTCCTAAAAAAAGTAAGATCGTTGAGTATTCACAATGTTGTGTAACTTGTAATTCCTATTTTCTTATATGAGGTATTTTCTTGTACTTGCTTTACTTTAATCATTATTCTATTATCTTGTACTTCACTTTAATAATTATTCTGACATTGTGGTTACCTTAAAATACTAAAGATATCAATGTGCATGGTCAAGGTATTCTAAGATCTTTGGTATTATCACTTACGCGTGAAGCATGTTCGTTTTCTTCTCTCATTACTCAATCATGACTAGAGGATCTTAAAATTCTATACTACACAACTAATCTACAAACCATGCTTTTGTCATACCATAAAGCATAAGTAGCTTCCTGTTTCAATTTGACGTTCGTTTGTTGCAAATATGATTTTGATTTGCATTCCACTTGTAGCTCATGAATGAATGACGAACAAAATTGAACCTGTTATCACATCTATGCTGTTTCTGAAATATGACCATCTTCCTGCTAAACAGCTAGCTTATATGGAATTTGCAGTCCAAATGCATCAAATTAAATTTGGCTTTTCTTTCGTAGGAACTTGAATAGTTTGCCATGAACTTATGTGCACAAAAAATTGTTGTTGTGAATTTGGCAATGCTAATTTGCCTAGTTGTGCTTTACAGTTGGACTGCCATCACACAACTAGCTCATCATGGAATGCTCTTTGTTCCTATTGGATACACATTTGGAGCTGGTATGTTCAACATGGAGGAGATCAGAGGTGGTTCTCCATATGGAGCTGGAGTTTTTGCCGGTGATGGTACAAGAGAAGCTAGTGATGCTGAGCTTGATCTTGCCAAACACCAGGGCAGGTACATGGCTTCTATAGTCAAGAAGATGTTGCAACCTTAAGAATTTGATGTGTACCTCTTCCACCGGCCTCAACTCATGATTTTATTGTTCAGTCATATTCCTTGCTTCTTCTGAGGCACCACTCTGCAGTGCTCCTTCTATTCTTTACATGTATTGTTTGTTAAACAAATTAATTGTCCATGACATTCCTGAGATCGTTTAAAATCTTGAAAATAAGAGAAAATACATTTTATGTTGCATGTGTGCTATGTACCTTCTCCGAAGGTCCTTAGTCTTAATTAGTTCAATTCGATGATTAGAGCGTTAAGATTTCATATCTTTCTCACTAGGATCAACTTATTGGAACCAACCACTTCCTTATTCAATTGAGAACAATGTCATAACTTATAGCAAAATGAATGTTGGTTGTTTTTTTCCCTAAAATCGGAGGGGATGGATATACTTGTGGCACTTTCAAATTAATAATTGATGCTCGTATAGAGATATGCCAATGTCACTTCAACCAAAGGTGGTTGAAAGTTGGACTCTGATCTTGTACTAAAAGATAAATGAGAATTTTATTTTTAAACATCATTTTTGTCCGCTATCTTTTAATAGTAAAAGGATATCCAAAGTTCCATAAACCCCACATGTTGGGGTTTAATGATGAAACTTAGTTTGTATTTGATACGTAGTCATTTTTTCGATTGTCGTTGCAATTTATATCGCTCCGACTAATTTTTATCGGCTCTCAGTGGTTATTTTATTGTAGAGATTCGAATTCGGAACATGCAAAAAGAACTTATTTATTCTCATTGATGATTTTTATTTATTAAATTATTAATAATTCACATTATTTTATTTAATATGCATAGATAATAAATTTGAGAACGTATTATCTTATTTATGGTATAAAATAATTTAATAAATGATGTGTAAATTTTATCAAAATACTCTTGATTAAAGTAGTTAACGTTTATATAAATTTGACTTAAATTTCATAAACTCGAATCATAAACATATATTCTAAAATCATAAAATTTATACGCTAAACAAATCAATTTATAAAATATTTGCTATATTTTTTTCTAAAAATGTTAATAATATATTAACAATTATTATTCTTACTACAACAATTAACAATAAATGTTATTATTTAAAATGTATTAATAATATATTATGATTAATTTGTTATACTAATATTATAATTAATTAATGATAATGATAGAAATAAAAAGTATTAGGATAAATCTACATCCTCCTAAAATTTATGCCTACTGATCCTTTTAATACTCACATCACAAAGTATCCTTTGATCAAATTATAAGGTGTGTCATTGTGAGGTGTTAGAAGGTTTTGAGGAGGTTGTAGCACCACCCAAAATATTATTATTATGATCAATAATAATAATGGTATGACAATTATATTATTAATAATTTATTAGATTATGTATTGGATTGTTATACTATTATTCGTTAACTTATCCTAAGCAATATTTCAAAGGATGAATGTGGAAAAAAAATATAACAAATTATCACTTTAGCTGCATTCTTAGATAATTTAATTAACAATAATAATGATACATTGAAATACGTAAATAGGTTATTCATTGAACATTTGAGCCCAAGTCATGTAATCATCCCTATAAAAACGCCCCGATGAGAATGTATAACAAGTAATGGAATCTCTTGTTTTGATCAACCAACACTAAGCATCTTCCAATGCATGTTATGAGTATCATTTCCCACATCACTAGCTGAAAAATCTTATTAAAATGCATGCATAAATCTAATATAAGACGACAGACACCCATCATTGCAATTGGATCTTAATTTACAAAATAACTCGCAAAGTATCTGTTGGCCTAGGCGGCGTTGCTGCAGGAAGAAACAGGGGAGAGAAGACACAAAACAGGGCAGAAGATGAACTCAACGTGAGAACTTTTTATTATTGATCTGCAGAGGTCCTTTTATAGCACAAGAGTCCTACTTTGACTCAAAGATAAAACACTAATTAACTAATCTTAATTCAACTACAAATAAACTCCTAATCAAACTCTATAAGTCATGATTAATTTCCAATATACTCCCTCTTAATCTTGACTTGAAAGGAACTTGTCACTTCGGTCATCCTCGATCTAGTCTTCGGCTGGACCTCCCGCTGATGTCGCACATCTTCGACCCCCTCGCCCTGGAGTTCTGCTTCGCTCCTCCTTCCGGAGCTAGATCGGATCAGCCTTGATGTTCGCACACCGCGACCCACCACTTTGCTGCCCTCCTGACGTGTGTGCTAACTATGCACACCGCATAGTCCTCTCCGCCCACTGATCGATCATCGTTACACAGTCGATGAACTCGGCCACCCATAGGTAGGCTCACCTGATCAGTGTCGCGCTACACACCTCGCGTAGTTCTCGCCATCCACTGGTCGATCGTCGACACGCAGTCGACGAACTCTGCCACACCAGGTAGGCTCACCTGACCAATGTCGTGCGCAGCAACGTCGATCGAACGTAGCACCGTGTCAGTCCTTCGACACGAGTACTATCTCCGACCCGCAGCATCATGTCAGTCCTTCGACACGGAAATAGCCTCCGTCCTGCAGCATCATGTCAGTCCTTCGACACAATCTCCGCCTCCGACCTTGAGAGCGCTTCGTTCCTGTTAGAACCTGCCAACACAAAGAACTTCCTGCATCCAGAGCACCCCGCTCCTCGTGCTTCTTTGTGACCTCGACATTCTGTAGGATACGCTAGCGCTCTTCCTCTTCTCACGCCTCTGCACGAGAGAGATGACCATCTCCATTCTTGGTGACGTCCTCTTCTTTATGATGCTCCTCTCTCAACTCAACTCTTCTACTGCTTGAGCGCATCTGCCCGTCAGCTTGTGGCCACTGCCGATGTTGAGTGTGCGCTTACTGCTGCAGTCGCACATGTCCCGGACTTCTTCCCTGCAGCTCACGACGTCCCTTGATGTCCTTCTCTCTTAGCTCTTCTGCTCCTCTGCTCGAGGGGATGTCCTTCTCCCTCCTGCTCGAGCAGGCCTACCGACGTCAGTTGTCAGCATCCGGCTGATGTCGAGTGCGCACTCCAAGTCGCTGCAGTTGTACCTTTCCAGAGCTTCTCCTCTCCGGACCTTCTTAGTGGGATGCCTTCTTCTCCTCGGCTGCCAACGCCTCCGTCTGGATCATCAGTTGCTCCATCATCCGCAGCTAAACTTTTAACCTGCAAAAAAAACTCTTTCGCAGATTCTCCCGGCCATGGATTCTGCTCATGCACCTTCATGCGTCTTCGCCTCCGCCTTATTTAGAAGCACAAGCAACAACTTCTTGCGGTTTCTCGTTGCACCTGTCACCACTCCCGCAAAGCTGCAGCCTTTCCTCTTTGACCGCCCACCTTCTTGTGTCTGGACATGGACATGAGACCTCGCACCGCCGTCTCTTCCTTGTTGGCCACGTACACATGCATGCATGAATGCATGGAGGGTAGATAGTTCCTGCCGCTGCTTGCTTGCTCCCTACAACACTATGAAAATGACGGGGTTCGGGTCTTCTTGCGGCGCCTGCAAGTTCCTGAGGAGGAAGTGCGTCCGGGGCTGCGCTCCCTACTTCTACCACGAGCAGGGTGCCCAACACTTCACCGTCATCCACAATGTCATCGGGGCGAGCAACGTCTCCAAGCTCCTCACGCATCTCCCCGTCGCTGACCGCTCCGAGGTTCATCTCCGCCGGCTTCTCCTCCTATATGCTCAGCAGCCACCTCAACTCCAGGGTGGTAGCGATCATCAAGCTATGCACGTTCTTGGGCTTCTTCGCGCTCTTCATCTTCATCAAGTGGCCCTTTGCACTCTGGCTCATCAAACAGACCCCGGAGGGGAGGCGCTGCTGAAGGAGACGTGCTTTGTGATGATCGTGTTGCTGGCCCTCGTTTATACATGGTTGCTCGGCTACTTTGCGCATGAAGTCATTAGGATCTTTGTGCGGAGGGCTTTCTATGCGTCGTGTTCTACCAGGTCTCCCCTGGCATTGAACCTTTCTACGCTCACTTCCGAGAGTGCTGATCTGCTACGTGGCCGTCGTTCCTTTCTATGCTGATGAAGTTTCAGTGAAGCACTTGAGGACCACCTAAATTCTACGTTGCATGCATGCATGTATGTAGCTTGCTTTGTTTAGGTGACAGATGTCGCCACTTGCGTTTTGGCCAGGCCTTTGCGTCTTCTTCCAAGTCTCCGGCAACGTGCGAGGAGGTGAAGGTGTCGTCATGTGCGTTGTCGACGTAGGGTCTGCCGCCTCCATTGTCGCTGCGTTTCTCCTTTGCACCTCCGACCAGACCACTAGCAGTAGATCTGACTAGGCAGCCGCCACCCCAACAGCCCCCCACGACCACGCGAACCCGCTCACGAAGGTGTAGATAAGGAAGACGAGAAGGATGGCATATCTTCTCCACAGGTTCGTTCTCTGCACTGAGCCAATTGGCTCTTTCTTCTCTATCCGCTACCTGGAGACGGCCAAGGAAGAAGATGTTGTCAGCAGCTTCCCTGGCATCAAACCCCTCTTCTCCAAGATTCGCCTCCACAGCACTACGCGCGCCGGGTGATGGCAGCGTCGTCTCTGATACCAACTGTTGGCCTAGGCGGCGTTGCTACAGGAAGAAACAGGGGAGAGAAGACACAAAATAGGGCAGAAGATGAACTCAACGTGAGAACTTTTTATTATTGATCTGCAGAGGTCCTTTTATAGCACAAGAGTCCTACTTTGACTCAAAGATAAAACACTAATTAATTAATCTTAATTCAACTACATGTGGTATCAAAGTGTGGGCCTCTGTGTTATGGTAGGAGATCACTCAACGAGAACGTTGAGCCCCTTGAGGGGGAAAGGATGCAAGAGGCATGTCTTGGATTAGTCTCACATGCACAAGTCACGAGAGAGATACTGGATATATATGGGGACATGACCTTCACTAGGTGTGACGCGTTTTGATAAAACCGTGCGGGCTAAGACCCAGAGCGAACAATATCATGCCTTGTCAAGGAATGTTACAGTATCAAAATTTATATTTTTTATAACTCTTTATAGCATTTTAACGCTTGAGGTAAACAGCGGAGGCAACACCCTCTTAATTCTCCACCGTCCGATTAAAACCGCATCACTTCCCCCGCACATCCGAGGGTATTTCAGTAAAATGGCCATTTTGACTCTTCCGTAATAACTACCAACATGGAGGGCACAAACATAGTGGGGGATCTAATGGGCTCTTCCCCAAACGTTATGGAGCCCGACCAATGAACCCCAAGGATTCTTACATTCCTCGTGCGTCGTTCCCCGCACCCGAACTCGACAAGGTGCACGAGTGGGTGGGAAATCAATCTGGTCCGACAAAATCCAGGAACTGCCCCTCGAACGTGCGGGTCCTACTAACTCGGTCGTGGGGGCGGCGTCGTGCTCGAACTCGAAGCCGCCGCCGCGACGTGGGAGCGGATCCACGATCCGAATCCCCGCCATATTTCGTGACGAAATTGCCCTCGTCGTGCCCATTAATTCCTCACCCTCCATTTTTTTGTTATGGAAAGCTTTCATTTTACCACCGCGTTGCCGAAACTGGAACGAGGCGTCGTTTCGGACACTGCGTTTTCCATATCTCTCTCTTTCTTCTCGTGGCTTCTCCACCACTTCATGCTCTTCAATCAATTCGAGCTAAAAAAAGGCGACTGGTTGCTAATTTGGATGCCGCTTTGGAGTGAGAAGTTGGTTTGACGCGTCAAGTTCTGATCTTTTTCTTGTTCGGGAACCGCCGTGACTGATCCAGTGATATTTCTCCCTCGATCCCGTTGCACTGAGACGTGCCATTTAGTGGATCGTCTTGCTCCATGGCCGCGCGCCTGCTCCTTCGGTGGGTTCTCCTCGCGGCGCTCTGCTCCCGTTCCGCAGTCGAAGGCGTTGGGGTTAACTGGGGGACGTTGGCGACCCACCAGTTACCGGGTAAAAAGGTCGTGCAGATGCTGCAGGACAACGGCATCACGGAGGTGAAGCTGTTTGACGCCGCACGGTCCACCATGAGCGCGTTGGCGGGGACAGGCATCGAGGTCATGGTCGCCATCCCCAACGACATGCTCGAGGGGATGAACGATTACGGCGCCGCGAAGGAGTGGGTGAAGAAGAATGTGACGAGATACAACTTCGATGGAGGAGTAAACATCAGGTCAGTTCTTCTGGTGCATACTTATGAATCAGAATCCTTTGTAGCGTGATCTTATTCGATGTTTAATTTTTTTTCCCTGTTCCGAAGCGACTGATCCACTCAACGTGTCTTTTTTTTTTTCTTTCACCAGATACGTAGCAGTTGGCAACGAACCCTTCCTCAAATCATACAATGGAACCTTCACAAACACCACCTTCCCTGCGCTGCAGAACATACAAAACGCGCTCTATGAAGCAGGACACGGGAGCAGCATCAAAGCCGTGACCCCTCTCAACGCAGACGTCTACGACTCCCCGGCAGACAACCCGGTGCCATCGGCTGGACGCTTCAGAGCCGACATAGTCGATCTAATGACACAGATCGTCCAGTTCCTCGCCCTGAACAATGCTCCATTCGTCGTCAACATTTACCCATTCCTCAGTCTATACGACAACGACGCCTTCCCGATCGATTACGCCTTCTTCGACGGCGTGAGCGATCCTGTGATGGACAACGGCGTCGCGTACACCAACGTGTTCGACGCCAACTACGACACTCTGGTGTCAGCTCTGAAGAAGGCCGGAGTCGGGGACATGCCCGTCGTCGTCGGCGAGGTCGGCTGGCCTACCGACGGCGACAAGAACGCTAACGCGGCCTTTGCTCGGAGGTTCTACAGCGGCCTCATGCCGCGACTCGCAGCCAACAAGGGGACGCCTCTGAGGCCGAACGCTCCCATCAAAGTGTACTTGTTCGGCCTGCTGGACGAGGACGCCAAGAGCATCGCCCCAGGGAAATTTGAGCGCCACTGGGGAATCTTCACCTACGACGGCCGGCCAAAGTTCGAGATCGATCTATCCGGCCAGGGTGAGAACAATTGGCCGGCCGGAGTGAAGGACGTGAAGTATTTGCCCAACAGATGGTGCGTTCTTAAGCCGGACGCCACAGACCCCGGAAAGATCGGTGAGAACGTGAACTTTGCTTGCACTTTCGCGGACTGCACACCGATGGGTGATGGGTCGACGTGCAGCAACTTGAATGCACAGGAGAGCGCTTCTTATGCATTCAACATCTACTTCCAGACTCAGAACCAGAAGGATGAGAGCTGCCATTTCCAAGGACTCGGCATGGTGACCACGCAGAATTACTCGAACGGACCATGCGACTTCCCTATACAGATCGCTTCCTCTTCTTCGTCTCTTATGCATCTGCTGGCAGCACATCGGTTTCTATTTGTAGGACTTGGAATTTTCTTGTTTATGTAGACGTTGTTGTTTCAGATACCTTATAACACCCAGTAGTAAACTAGTAATGCAAAAGATTCTTGTCAATAGTAGTAACCTTTATAAATACTTCATGCATTCAGATCTAAAAAAAAGCTTATAAAGGCCTTTTATTTGTGATGATCGTAATATTTCTTTTCGGTATTTAATGATCGTAATATTTTATGTATGAGTAGCATAACTTCCTGTTCATTGCCAAAGGGCAGCTCAGAAAATTGACTGTATATCGAACTCAGAAATTACATATATTTAAACCAACTTAATCAATTCTCATATTTAACTAATTTGAATTTAAATTTAAATTCGGAGCTTTTTATTTGAATTTAAATCTTAAGATTGAACAAATTTACTTATTATTTAATTAAATCTTTTTATTTTCATTTTAGAAGATTTAGGGTATTACAATGTAGATGTTGTTTCAGTTACCTTATAACACCCAGTAGTAAACTAGTAATGCAAAAGATTCTTGTCAATAGTAGTAACCTTTATAAATACTTCATGCATTCAGATCTAAAAAAAAGCTTATAAAGGCCTTTTATTTGTGATGATCGTAATATTTCTTTTCGGTATTTAATGATCGTAATATTTTATGTATGAGTAGCATAACTTCCTGTTCATTGCCAAAGGGCAGCTCAGAAAATTGACTGTATATCGAACTCAGAAATTACATATATTTAAACCAACTTAATCAATTCTCATATTTAACTAATTTGAATTTAAATTTAAATTCGGAGCTTTTTATTTGAATTTAAATCTTAAGATTGAACAAATTTACTTATTATTTAATTAAATCTTTTTATTTTCATTTTAGAAGATTTAGGGTATTACAATGTAGATGTTGTTTCAGTTACCTTATAACACCCAGTAGTAAACTAGTAATGCAAAAGATTCTTGTCAATAGTAGTAACCTTTATAAATACTTCATGCATTCAGATCTAAAAAAAAGCTTATAAA
>LTAE01008774.1:0-19888 GCA_001647135.1 Pontederia paniculata | reverse complement strand
TTCATGAGAGCTACTGGATATGAGCCTGAGGCACACCCTCCTTTTGACAATTACAAAGGGGGAGAGAGTGGTCAGAGGAGTGAACAACCTGAGCCCACAGCAGAGGAGAATCTTGAACCCATTCAAGAGGAGGTTCAAGAGGAGGAGGAAAACTGGGCAGCTCATGAGGTTGATGGTGAGGATCTAAGGCAAGTGAGTGAGAATGAGCCCGCCGACAGAGAAGAAGCTGCTGATCAAGACACTGACCTTCAAATTGCAGCAGCTGCACAAGAGGAAGAAGCTGGCCAGACTACTTGTGAACAAGATGAAAACATCAACATCTTGATGGAAGAAGTTGTGAGCAAGATAATAAATGAAACAGCTAGGGTCACGAAGGACATAGCAGGGCCATCAACAAGCTCTTCTTCATCTGAGAGAAAGAAGAAGAAAAAGGTCCAGGAAAATTAGATAGTCACAATTGTATTGCTAATGTTTTTTTTGTATTCAAAACATTTTGAGTCGTAATGTTTGTAATGTGTAATTCTTTGTGACTATGAATGTTTCTGCTACTCTGAATGAGCTGTGTATGACATTTGGTTTTTCAGAAATGATATGAACATGCTGGAGAGTTCTACATTGCAATTACTCCTTATGAAGTGTGTTTTGAAATGCATAGTGTTAAAAACAAATTGCTGAGCATGTCTGATTTACATATCTTAAGAATGTGCATGAGTTGAGGGGGAGAGTTTTCTGAAAAAATGAGATATATGATTGAGCGCGAACATTTCTGGTTAGTTAAATTTCTGTATGAGATTTATGTTTATGACTAACCCTAAGTTCACTCCTCATAAATTTGTAATCATCAAAAAGGGGGAGATTGTTGAATCTAGGATCCTGAGATTGTTTAGGGTGATCACAAATTTGTGAGGGAACATAGTCTGGACTAATAAGATTGTTGAATTGTTTTGAAAGACATGATTTCTATGTTCAGAGGATGATGGGTCGACCAAAGTTGAAGAACGGACAACCTATGCACATAGAAGACATAACGAAAAATCCTATGTGTGCAGTGGTCGTCCAAAGAATATGCAGTGGTCGACCGACGTGAAGAGCAAAGTTCAAAGAAGTAAAGTCAAATACTGAGCAGTCGAGCAAAGGTATTGAGAGGACGACGAAGACAAGGATGCACAAAAGAGGTCGCCCAATGATGAACAATGGGCGACCGAAGGTTTCACACCTACATTACAAAGGTTGGAGAACGGGCGGTCCAAGGAGAAGTGGACACCCAGTGAGGAGACTTAGCCTGGCTAAGGAAGGAGAGGTTGTCCGAAGTTGAAGAATGGACGACCGAAGAAATAAGGAAGAAGGCAGTGGTCGTCCAAGGGTTTCAGAGTGAAGACAGTGGATGACTGGGAGATTGCCAAGGGTGAAGTGGACGTCCGAAGGCTCAAGAGGTGAAGCAGCGGATGACCAAAGCTGATGACAGAATGAAGATCTGTCGACCGAAGAGAGAGACCGAATGATCGATGAATATCAGATGAAGACAAAGGTCGTCCGGGGTCTTGGTGAGAAGACAAGTGGACGTCCAGGGTTTTGTCAGGTCTAAGGTGAGCTGAAGATCGGACGACCGCAGGATGAGCGAACGACCGATGAGGAGACAAAGGTCGTCCGAAGGCGGAAGAGACAAAGCAGCGGTCGAATAGAGTATCTGACAGAAGAAACAAGTGACGTCCAAGGAATCTGATGAGCTGTCAGTCAGAAGGAAGAAAGGACGTCCGAGGATCTCTTTGGAAATGAGCGGACGTCCGAAGGTTGTTAGAAGAAGATTTGGTGGACGTCCGAGGATCTTATTGGGAAGTGAGCGGACGACCAAAGTGCTGACTAGAGAGGGAGCGGACCTCCGAGGGTCTCAGTGTAGAATGAGCGGACGCCAGAAGGACCCAGAGAAGAGGGAGTGGACGTCCGAAGTATTGAGGGAGAATCAGCGGACGACCACAGAGGTGCCAGAGGATATGGCACAATCAAGTCGGTCGACCGAAGGTGAAGTGCGAGCGACCAAAGGTGAAGTGAAGCGACCAAAGGAGATTGACTGATACCTTTAACTCCAGGAGTGGACGTCTAAGTGACTGGGGTGCAATCCACGGACGACCAGAGAAGTTGAAGGGGGTGGTACAAGGTCAAGATGGATTGGCCGAAGGATTGACGGACGACCGAAGGGGCTTGACAGGTGTCTTCAACTCCAGGAGTGGACGTCCGAGGTGATTGCGTGCAATCAGCGGACGACCAGAGAAGTTGAAGACGGTGGTACAAGGTCAAGATCAGTCGGCCAAAGGTTTGGTGAACGACCGAAGGAGCTTTACGGATGGCTTCACTCGAGAGTGGACGTCCGAGAAGATTGGTGTGCAATCAGCGGACGACTAGAGATGATTTGAAGCTGGGACAGGTCAAGATCGGTCAATCGAAGATGATGCGCGGGCGACCGAAGGAGCTTGACCGAAGTCTTCAACCGAAGAGTGGACGTCCGAGAAGATTGGTGTGTAATCAGCGGACGACCAGAGACAGGTTGAATNTACTGTACTTGCATTAACGACTAGTTTTCTGAGTGACAGATTAGGTCGTTAGTGAAGAGTATATATTGTAATCACAAGAGTCTTGGGAAGTAACTTTGGCAAAATTAGCTACCGAGAGCTTGAGTGAAAAGCCTTAGTTCCCCTTTTGTGATTCGAGTGAAGAATCCAGGATAGAAGGGAGTGTGAGTTCAGAGTGAACTTGTAAGAGGTTGTCTCCTTGTTTTCGAGAAAAGAAAGGAGAATTTGTAAGGGAACCTTCACCCATGAAGAAGGAGTTTAGTGATCTCCGGAGGTCTCGAGTTCGAGAAGACCGGAGCGGGGACGTAGGCCAAGAGTTCGGCTGAACTTCGTCAACAAACCACTATTTGTTTGTTGTTTGCTTTGTTTGTTTCTTGTTTCTTCTTCTTGCTTACATTTGCATCTATATGCTTCCGCTTATATAACTAATCATTTTGAAGATAGTGTAGAAAAAGTTTAATACACAAATTCACCCCCCACTCTTGGTGCCATCTAGATCCTACAATTATGATTCCTCTCAAAACATTCCAAAGTATCAAAATTCAAATATTGATATGCTAGATCTTTTAAATATAGAAATAAATATAAATCGAGCAAATATTATTTCCAAAAATAGAGATTTGGGCTTGCTTTTGAGATATTGGGTTTGCCTTTTAAGTATAGATTTTCTTGTCATCAAATTCCCCAGATTTGAACCTTTGCTTGTCCTTTAAATTAGAGAAATTAAGACCACAATAACTGAAATCGAATCGGGTCAAAAAATGAATAATACATCAACTTACCCAGACCTAAAAATTTTCAAGCCCAAGACCATTTGCATGTTGTTAGCCAGTTAAGACTCTGAACAGGGTTCACTTAGACCAGGGTTAGGACGTGAAAATGGGCAACCCCAAGGTGGTCAACTGCTAAGTTCAACCTGTATCTCAGACCTAAGGCCTATCCTCTATAAAAACTTGATGTTTTAAGTAAAGCATTGTTTCCTCAATTGTTTTCCATCCCATATTATAGATATATTTCTTTTTCTTAGTCTACATATGCTTCTCTAGTTGGGCAAGAAAGGATGTGACTTGATCCCCTCAACATGGTCCTTGCTTTTCTTCCGAGAATACTCAACTTGGGTGTTGGAGGTGCAAGTGCAATACTCATATCATAGACAGAGGAGTAATCAAGTTTTGGGTTCCCCACAACACTAGTCCGCACATTTCTTTCGATAATACTCTAGTGGGGTGCCCCAGGGTGTGAAGTTCATCACATACTCGTATCTCAGGATATAGATAAGAAGAGTAGGTACAATATTTCAAGCTTAGGCAGATAACACAAGTAGACAGGGGTGGACATTTTTTTTCTATTTTAAGGCTTGCTTTTTCAAGTTGATTGCAGGTCTAGGGGAATAGTGGTCAAACTCTTAAATCTATGACCAGGTGAAATTTTCGTTTGGAAAGGTTGTGATCCTTGTTTAGAGGCAAGTTAATTTTGGAGGTTTGAATTTATAGGTGCTTGAGAAAATGAAAATCCTAGACTATGAACTCTGAAACATGCTTATATTTCTCTCTAATTTACAGTTAAATGCAAGAAAAACTTGTTCGGAGCTAAAATGATCATAGTTCAAATAGTTCAAAACTCCTAGCATATGCATATACGGGGTAGGGTCAGTAGCTAGGGGTTGACAATTAGATGCATGTTGTGATAAATTTCCAAACAAAAGGAGTAATGCAAAGAATTATATACAAACATGAATTATGTACAAATGGTACTAAGATAAAGCAGTGTAGATCGTACCATTGGCTCTCCTAAACTTAAATGCAACATTGTCCCAGTGTTGATTCAAGGTGGGAGAGGGCTGGGAGGTCAATTGGTAGGGTTTGGCGTTCCAGGAGCTGAGGTTGCTACTCCTGACTGTAGCTCGAGCCTCCTTAACATTGCTGCTTGTCGTGCCAACATTCTTTTGACCTTCCTAAGGTCCTTTGTTGTGTTTCATTTTGTGCACACAGGGAGTTGAGTAAAGCGTTATGTTTTACCATTTGCACAACATAGGCGTCTGGTGTGGCAGCAGGTTGGCTGGATGCGGTAGGATGGGGCTCAGCTGTCGAGGAAGCTGGGAAGGTGGGTTGAGCTTCCTTTTCTTGGTGGAGTGGTTCAATTCTTCAAGATCCTCAGGTTCTTCATGGCTCGAAGGTCGATCGTCATGTTGAGTGGCCAGAACCCAGTTCTTGTGCTTGGCGATGGAAACTCTTGAGGAGTTTGGAAGCTTTAGTCGGGCCGAGTGTGAAATGAGGAGGTAGAACAATCCGTCTGCATGAGTGATGACCTTCATATTAGTTACGGTTGAGAGATTGACCTTTCCAATTGTGTCTGAATTGGAGTCCACCTCATAGAGGTTCATGAAGCAAGCTTCGGCGATGGGGGTGAACATGCCGCCAAAGTTGATGGCTCCGGACTTCTGATTGGCAATCTTCAAGAAATTTCACAAAGCAAGGTCAGTATGGTCGATTGGAAGTCCTTTGAGGAAACCCCAAATGACATAAAGCTCGGACTCTCAGACCATCTGTTCAGTGTTGGTGCGGCCGAAGATTGTGTTCGACAAGACTTGGTGTAAGTACTTGACGATGGGGTTAGAGATGTTGGATGCCTTGACGCTCTTGTTGTACTCTTCCCTTGTGCCGGTGATCAGGTTCTAGACTTTCTACTTAGTATACCCGGCTTGCTTCTTCTCCATTGGCTTCTGAGGGAAGCCCCAGACTCGTGCAAATCGGGTGAATGTCCACTTGAACTCCCTATTGAATAGTCAAAAAGAGACCATCTCACCCGAAATTTCCAGGGAGCTAAGGAATTCTTGGGCGATCTCTAGGTAGGTCGTCCAACTTCGGAAGAAGAATGATGACAGGGAATTTACTCTCTATTTTCCTTTCCAAAGACTACACTCTTTCACGAAATTATGCGTCATTTACATATATTGCCACACCCTTTTACGTCTTTTGCATTCTTTGTAATTCCATGAGCATAAATGCACATTTTTTGTCCCCATGATCTTTTTTTGTAAAGTCCTAAATGATTTACGCTTGATTTCCTACAGGTATCTGCCCAGGCCTACCAACATGTGCGCTAGAAACTACTCATGGGGGCACCTACGCTGAAGACCAGACCTAGGGGTATCTGCCGCCACTACTTGCAAAAACTCACTAGAAGACAAAACGCGAAACAAAATCTGCAGATTCCTTTACCTGCTGTTGTGGTCGAAATGAGGAAGGTTTCTTGACGGTTTCAAGGAATATTGGCAGGGCTGTGCAAATGACAAGTGGCATTCAAGTATTGAACGAGACAAAAAGGATAAAAGGCAAAAATGGGAGGAGAGATAGGTGTCTCCGTTCTGCATCCGAGAGGAAGCATCGAGTGGAGCCGCCATTGCTGAGAGGAAGAAAAAATAGAGCCGAAGAGGGGAGGTTGTTGTGCTGGGATTCGAGTATCATTGGTTTTATGCTTAGCAATTTCTGCTTGTATTAATTTTTCCGATGATGAACTTGTGTATTATGATGTTTGTGATGTGTTTGATGGTCGTTAGAGGCTAAACAATTAGGCCTAGACATGGAATAATTTGAGAATGCTACTTGCTATATGAACTTATATTTAATGCATATATATTTCTATTCAACTTTCCAATCTTATCCTGCATTATGTGCTTTCTATATGTGCTGTTTTGATGTGTTGAGCTATTCGCTACCTATTTCCATGGAGGGTTGAGACCGAGAAGGAGAACCCATTTCATTTGGGAAGATTAGTGTATAGTTCTTGTTCATGATATATTGTGTATATTGATTTTGATGTTATGAGTTGCTCATTGTTTTATCTTTAGTGGAGGGTTGAGACCGAGAGGGAGAACTTTATCCATTGGGTAAGAGCAATGTGTAGATCATATTTGTGATATCTTGAATAATTTTGATGTTGTAAACTGCTCACTATCTACTCCTTGGACGGTTGAGACCGAGAGGGAGAATTCCATTGAGGAGATATGATGTGTGGTCCTCATCCATGATACTTTGCATGTGTGCCTTGATGTGGAGAGCTACTCGTTGCCCTATCTTTGGTGGAAGGTTGAGACCGAGAGGTAGAACTTTCCCCATTGAGAAGAAGTAATGTGTAGTTCCCATCCCAGATATTGTGTATGTGATTGGTTTTAATGTATGAGCTATTTGCTATTATTATCCTTGGTGGAAGGTTGAGACCGAGAGGGAGAATTTGTTCCATTGGAGGGAAGTAGTAGCTAGTTCTTATTTTTGTTATCTTGTAGTTGGAGTATCATTGATGCCCTTTAGCAAGGGGTTGAGACTGAGAGGGAGAACCCCTTGTCTAAATTACTTCATATGAGGCCGAGAGGTTCCCACGAGTACCTAGGATTGATTGGAGAGAGGCTATCCATAGCATCGAGAGATTGTGTGTGTGAAATATCTAGGGATTTAAGTTCAAGCCTCGACTATGGGAGTAGCTAGGTTTGATTTCTTAATGTCTCAAGTCAACTTATTTGAGTTTCATGTGTTCATTGGCAAGTAGGATTCGAAAATGATTCTCATGTCCCGGTTGTTTTCCCTATTTGAGTAATTTTATTCCCTTCATATGGTTCTACTTTTACTCATCTTAAATCTAAAACATAAAAAAAAATTAGTATAATTTTCTTTTCGGATTTTAGTCCTACTTTACCTAAATTTCTTCACAAAATATATTTCCCCTTGATTTCGGTTCGTGGTAGAATAGAGAGGTTGAGTTGTGAATTTCTGATTTCCCTATGGATTCGACCCTAAAATACTACAAGGATAACCGTATACTTGCAGTTGGAGTTGTGTGTTTAGGTTTATTTTTAAGACTTGTTGATATCCTATTTTCTGTCCAGGTGCCCATAGGTCCAGAAAACCTAGTACCACCTTCATTTTTGACACACAAACTTTTGCTCATCAAAGAACTTGTCGGCCCCCATCTTCTTGGTTTGGGTCTTGACATTGCCGAGGAAGCCTAGGATGTTGAGGGTTGTGGGTTCCAGGTACTTCGTCACATTGAAACTTCTTTTGGCCAAGACTTTATAGCGGTCCTCCTGCTTTTTTGTTTCAGAAGATGACATCGTTAGGGCACCGCACTAGCTCTCCTAGCTTGAGATCCTGGAGTGCAGGATCATCGTCTCCTTCAGCTTGGCCCTTGTGCTTGTCTTCAGGCAGGGTTTGGCCGTCTTCTTCCACACCAGCGCCTAGGTCAGGGCTTGGCGATGGGCTTCGGGATTGGCTTTGCGGTGGTGTGGCGTCCATGAGTGGGGGTATTGATGGTGAGATAGGTGGTGTGGGATCTCCTACAACTTCTTTAGGCAGGAAGCTACTTGGTGTCGGTAGGATTTCCTCAATCCTTTGAGATGTGGTAGGAGAGATTAGGGCTGGGGTAAGGCTAACCAGTGGAGTAAGCTAGCGAGTTGGTAGAGTTGTTGTAGTAGTTAGGGCGTCAAAACTTATGTATGAGGTGCGGTTGCGGCATGAGCGGCAGAAGATGGTGGTGAAGCTGATGGTGTGGATTCTATAGCTGCTTGTATCATAGTTTGTTCCACAAGTATCGAAGGTATGTCGGCCGCAGCACGTGGTTCCTCTTTAGATGTGGTGCCCTTGGTCATTTTAGGCTCTTTCTTCTTCTTGGCCTTCTTATGTAGAAGAAGCTTGCGCTTGGCGTTCTTTTTCTTCGGCTTAGGGCTTGTTGGCAACGTAGGGTTGCTTGAGGTTTCATCTTCTGCAATCGTGGTCACTTTTTTGGGGTTGCTCACATATGGATCATCTATGGTCGTTGTCACTTTTTCGGCCATCATTATCTGTATGTGATTGAGGTCGAGGGGCTCCTCTGGTGTTCTTCCCCTCTTATCCTTCGATTTCGGCGCCAAGTCTTTCCGATAGCCTGTCCGCGTCTAGCAACCACGGTGAGAGATCTTTGAGATGTGGTTAAAGGCTAGGGTTTTCGTTTAGGTTTTGGAAGATATGAAGGTTGGCGACGGTTATGGAGGTAGGGGCGAGTAGTTGGGTACGATTGAAGAGGAAAGCTAGAGAATAGGGAATTTTAGGGATTTGTCGGCGCAAATAAGAAAAGGTAGGGCATTCTCTCTAGGGTATTTATAAAGGTTCTGGATATGGGTTGACTCGCAGGTGCCGCTTTTGCACGCGGGCTAACTGGACCATAGGAGATTCGGGTTGTAGGACCAGTAAATAAAAAGAATATGGGTTGGCGTCGAAATAGAGGTTGGGTCAACCCCTGAGTGCTATGTTCAACCCCTAACTGAAGAGGTCGGACCAAACTTGAACAAGTTGGTCATCTTATTCCTACAAAACAAAATTTAGTAAATAAAAACTCTGGGTTGCCTCCCAGATAGCACCATGTTTAAAGTCTTTGGATGGACTTTGTTCTTCTACTGGTCGTCAGATAGGGTATGATATTGAGGCACATTTTGCAGATCTTGGGTTGACCTCGTGAAGTAACTCCCCTTTTTTGTTTCAAAGTTGAACAACTCCTGATGGATAGATTTTATTGATGATGAAGGGCCCCGACCATCATGATATAAACTTTCATGGGAAGAAACAAAGTTTGGAATTGAAGAGCAGCACGAGGTTACCTTCATTGAATTTCTTTTTTTGGATTCGATTGACATGCCACAACTTGACTTTTTGCTTGTAGATGCTTCAATTCTTATAAGCTGGGTGTCGGATCTCATCAAGTTCATTCAGTTGGAATTTATTTTTTCCGTTGGCAGCTTGCATGTCGAGGTTAAGATTTTTAATAGCCAACTAAGCCTTGTGCTCGAGCTCAACCGGTAGATGGCACGCCTACCCGAATACCAACTTGTAAGGGGTTGCTCCTAACAAAGTTTTGACGGTAAGCCCACAACACGTCTGGAAACATGGAGCTCCAATCTTTTCTCGATCTTGATACCACCTTTTTGAGGACAGCCTTGATTTGTCGATTGGTTACTTCAACTTGTCCGCATGTATGCGGATGTGAAGTTGAGACTTTATGATAGATTTCGTATTTTCATAGCATTGTCTCGAATTGGTTTTCCAAAAAAAAATTTCCTCCATCACTTATCAAGACTCCTGAATTGTGAAAAGATTGTCTTCATAAAAAACTTTTGGATAGAAGCTAAGTCATACCTTGTCGTCGGAATTACCTCAATCCATTTAGAGAAGTAGTCGATCGCTACCAGAATGTACTTGCAAGGTCCCGAAGTTGGGAAGGGGCCCATGTAGTCGACTCCCCAAATGTCACCTCCACGGCTTGAATTCCTCCTTGAGGATATCTTCACCAAAGATTCATCTACGTAGCTGTCCATCGGCGCACTCCTTGAAGATCAAGGGGTCATCCCAGAAGTATTTTTTTACTTTAGAGAAAAAAATTCTCTTTTGCTGCTGGGTTAGGTCTAGAGGTACCATCTTGGCTACCTAATAATTTGCAATGTCGGCAAACCAGGATGGATCTCTATTGATGAGTGCTAGCAAGTGATCGTCAAGAAGTAGATCTCGGATGGGGTTGAATCATTTTTGAAATCTAGGGAGATGATGCAACCTGGACAGTCATCAACCTGGTTTTCAGCTCCCCTCCAATCTTTGATCTCGAGGTTGAACTCCTGTAGAACTAGCACCCATCTGATGAGCCTCGGCTTGGACTCCTTCTTAGAGAACAAGTGCCTTAACGCCATATGATCTGTATGGACTAGGACCTTGGAGCCGATGAGGTAGGGTCTGAACTTGTCCATGGCATAGACCACAGTTCTCAGCGGTGATGTAATTTTGTTGGGTTGGATCAAGAGTCTTGCTGGCGTAATAGATGACGTGGTGGAGTTTGTCCTTCTTCTGGCCGAGGACTGCTCCTACTGCATTGTCGCTAGTGTCGCACATGACCTCGAAAGGTAAGGTCCAATCTTGAGGTTGCATGATCGGAGCTGAGGTCAAAGCATCTTTGATCTTATTGAAAGATTCAAGGCAAGCTTCGTCGAAGATGTACTCGGCGTCTTTGAGTATCCTTTGTGTAGCAGATCCATCAATGTCTTGGCTGTTTTTTAAAAGTTCTGGATAAACCTCCTATAAAAATTGGCATGTCCCAGGAATCCTCGGATGCCCCTGACATTCACAGGTGGGGGCAACTTCGCAATGACTTCAAATCTTCACAGGATCCACCTTGATGCCTTGGTTCGAGATCACATGCCCCAAAATCACACCTTACTAAACTATAAAATGGTGTTTTTCCCAGTTCAGCACCAAGTTAACTTCCTTGCACCTGCGCATTTGTTCAAGATGGGTTAGACAACTAGAAAAGGAGGGGCCATAGACTGAGAAATCATCCATGAACACCTCCATAGTCTTTTCAATAAAATAAAAAAAAGTGCAATCATGCATATTTGAAAAGTCGCACGCGTGTTACAGAGACAAAAGGATGTCCTAATATAAGCAAAGGTGACATAGAGATATGTAAAGGTGGTCTTTTCTTGGTCGGCTGGGTGGATGGGTAATTGAAGGAAGCCCGAGAAGCCATCAATGTATCATAAATACTCATGTTTGGCAAACCTTTCCAACATTTGGTCAATGAAGGGTAAGGGGAAGTGGTCTTTTCGGGTTGCCTTATTTAACTTTCAAAAATCTACACACATGCTCCAACCTGTGGTGGTTCGGGATGAGATTTTTTCTCCCTTTTCATTTTCGATTATGGTCATGCCTCCCTTCTTGTGGACAACCTGGATTGGGCTGATCCAATCGCTATCTGAGATTGGGTAGATCAAGCCAGAGTTTAACCGTTTAAGGATCTCTTTCTTGACTACCTCCTGAAGGTTTGACTTTTTCTTCAAAGGGTATTATGTGCATGCATAGAGATTGATTCAAGCCCTTGATGTCGGCCATGGTGTATCCTATAGCTTCCTTGTACCTCCTAAGTACTTTATGTAATTGATCAATTTGGTCTAAGGTAAGGGCAGAGCTAACTATTACAGGATAAGTAAAATCTAGGGCAACAAATTCATACCTGAGGGTAGAGGGTTATGGTTTCATCTCTACTTGAGGTGCCTCCTTAGGGCTTGAAGAATTCAGTAAGTCTCCTAGGTTGAGGCTTTCTTCTAAGTAAGCTATCCCAGATGGGACCTCACCTTCTTGTCTTGAGTCGAGGAGTTTCATGAACAGGGTTGAGTCAGGATCATCCAGCAGATCTTCATCAAAATTTAGGCTTTTTTGAAGTGGGTCTTGAGTGAGAACTATCGCTGAAACTTCTTGGATTACTTCATCTTCACAACTTGAAATTTCATGAATCGTGTCATAAGAAGGTTACTTCATTGCTTGAGCCAAGTTGAATTCGATCTTTTCTTCCCCCACTTGGAATGATAGTGTTTCATTTTTAATATTGATGATGGCACCAGCTGTGGCTAGGAAAGGCCTTCCCAGGATCAGGAGTGTGTTAAGGTCTTCCTCCATGTCTAAGACCACAAAGTCTGCAGGGATATAGAATTTTCCGACCTTGATAGGTATGTCCTCTAGGATTCCTTGAGGGTATTTAACAGACCTGTCAGCAAGCTGTAAAGTCATGTTAGTTGGCTTTAAATCCCCAGCATTGAGTTTGTTGCAGAGGGATAGAAGTATCAGGTTGATGCTTGCTCCCAACTCGCATAGGGCCTTGTTGACCCGGAGTTTCCCAATTTCGCCAGGAATAAAAAAACTGCCTAGATCCTTCAGCTTCGGGGGAAGTTTGTTCTGTATGACTACACTCGCTTCTTCAGTTAGGGCCACCGTCTCATGGAGATCTATCTTCCCCTTTCTTGAAAGTATGTCCTTCAAGAACTTGTAGTAGGATGACATTTGTTGTGTTGCCTCAACAAAAGGAATATTGATGTGCAATTTCTTGAGTACCTCCATGAATCTAGCGAATTGTTGGTCGCTTTGACTCTTCATCAACTTTTGAGAGAAAGGTACAAATCTCAGGTCGACCAGAGCTTCTAAAGCAGGGCTTGCGTTAGAGTTATCTCGAGGAGGTTCAGTCGGCTTGGAGCTAGACTCTAGATTGTTGCTAAGGGTTTGCTTCAATTGGGGGTTTTCCTTGAGGTTCGATTCTGGCTCAACCCACGATTCAACATCCCTTGAGCTTGCTTTAGTTGTTTTAGGTGGGGCTTGCTTCTCTGAGGGTTCTTCTAGCTTCTTCCCACTCCTGAGGGATACGGCTTGACAATCTTCTCGTGGATTGACCTCAGGTTTCCCTAGGAACATTCCCGATGGTCTTGTAGCTGAGTTTGCTTGCTGTGCTATTTGGTTTTCCAAGATCTTGTTGTGGGCTGAAAGTCTATCAATCTTGGTAACATGTGCTTTAAGGTCTCGTTTCATTGCTTCATTGCCTCATTTTGTTGCTTCATTGCCTCGATTTATTGCTTCAGTAAGCTTTCCATCATAGTTTCAAGGCTTGACTTTCCTTGAGGTTGGGGTAGTGCTAAGTATTGTTGCGATGTAGGTAAGGCCTGTTGTTGCTAATTGTTTTGTTGTGGGTACTGATTTTGTTTAAAATTCTGAGCTTGAGGCCTCTATTGGTAGTTTTGGTTTCTGTATGACAAGTTGGAGTGTGACCTGATCCAAGGTGGACCTTGATATTTCCTGCGGCTTGATTTTGGTTGAACGGTGCAACGACGTTGACTTGGTCGTCTTGGGGTTCTTGGACATTATAGGCCACTGCTTGACATTGTGCAGCGACATGCCCAATCATCCAGCATTGTTCACACCAAACAAAAGGTGGTGTGGTTTGGTTAAGGGTTGCTTCTGTTGTGAATATTTTCTGGCTTGAAGAGGTGTGGTCGTTCTTTTTCTCCAGTATTTTTTGAAATAGGTTGATGAGACCTTTTATTTGAGTTGAGATTTGATCGAGCCTTCCGAGGTTGGGTTTGCTTTGCTCTTTGGGTCTCTTTCTGTTCACCCAATCTTGTGGCCACTCTCGATGGGTCTTGATGACTCTTTTGATCAGTTGATTTGCTTCATCAGTATTTTGGGACATGAATCTACCTCAACTGTGGAGTCAATGGTAGATTTTCTTTCAGGAGTAAACCCTCCATAGAAGGTCTGCACGGTCATCCATTTGTGGAACCCTTCGTAAGGGCATTGCTTCAGTAACTTCTTGAATCTCTCCCAGGCTTCGTAGAGTGTCTCGTTTTATATTGGACGACTGAGGTAATATGGTTCCTCATCGTCACAATTTTGCCTAGTGGGTAGAATCTTGTCATGAAGGTTGAGATAAGCTCGTCCCATGTCATGACTGTATTTGGCTCCAGCGAGCGCAGCCAGTCCTTGGCCCTATCCCGAAGAGAGAATGGGAATAGCCGAAGTCTGACTGCGTCGTCGGTAAGTCCATCCCACTTGAAAGTATCACAGATCTCTATGAAGTTAATCAGGTGTTGATTTGGATCTTCATGGGCAAGCCCACCAAATTGGTTCTGACCCAAGTAGCCGAGTATGGTTGGGTTCAATTGTAACTTGTTGGCGCCAACCTCTAGCCGTGTGATTCCGGAGCTCAGACCTACTGCTATAGGGCATAATAATTCTTCTATGGCTCGAGTAGCATCAGGGTTGACCCCAACAGGCGGTATAACTTGATTGCCTTGGCCTCCAGCTAGATTACCTTGGCCCGCATTTGAATTGGGTTGGGTCATCTCGATGTAGTTTGCCAAAGCTTGGGCTTGGAGTCTACGGATTCTTTGCTCTCGCCTTCTTCTCATAAAGTTTCATTCGATCTTAGGGTCAAACTCAAGGGTCTCTTCTTCTTCGTAGTTAGAACTGCGCATGCACCTCCCAAGCAAGTGTTAGGGTTAGGCAACAAATCAAAAAAGATTAAATGAAAAAAATAAAACAAATGGAAAAAAGAAAAGTAAAAATATGAAATGTAGAAAAAACATAAACAAAAATAAAGAAAAGAAAATGGAGTATGAAATCAGAATAGTAGAGTTAGAGGCACGAAAAATAAAAAATGTTCCCCGGCAACGGCGCAAAAAACTTGATGCTAAGCGTGCGTTAGGATAGAAAACAACCTTGGGCTTGAAACATGGATAGAGCGTGAAAATAGGGTCAAGTTCAATAAAATTGACATCACTTCAAATTTTAAAAATCATAAAACCTAGCACACTCCTCTTACCGCAAGTATACGGCAATTATTGAGTACTTAAGGTATCGATCCATAGGGAAAACTTTGATTTCGTACCTCTGCTCCCACTTTTCCTCAATTAGGCCCGGAAAGGATGAAGGGCAGTGAATTAAAAGTAAAAATAAGTTTTTTGGAATTTAAAAAGAGAAAATGCGGAAATTAAAAAGTAGCCAAGGCCCTTGCTACCACGGGTCAAGGCAATTGGGTTCACCTCTGAATCCAATCCATCTGCTCTTTAACATGAATACCTAAAAAGTAGCCAAGGACCTTGCTACCATGGTTCAAGGCAATCCCTTGTCGCTGTAACTACTCTACCCTTCACCTGCCCACTCTCATAGTGAAGGCTCAGGGCTTGACCAAGCGCAATCTAGGCATAGTGTCCCTCTCTTGAGGAATGTTTACCATCTTGATTCCCGATAAAAAGACTTATGCCTTGATAGCCAAGTTCTAAAGGGGTATCGCCTCTCAACGCACATGATAAGTGTGATAAATGCATAAATATGGTTAGCATAACTCACCTATTTCATAGCATTATCATGTGATTCAAGTCATATTTCATATCAATTCCTCAAAGAATTACTATCTACTCAAAGTCGGACGATTCTTGCAGGATTTCGAAGGTTTGGAGGGTTCAACCGACTTCAACAAGGTTCTACCGACTTTGGGAGGTTTAGGAGAAAGTTTTACCGACATTCAGCATACACCAGACCGTATTCAGAAGCGCCAAGTCGTAGTTAGCCTCAGTTCAAAGTGACTAGACATCAAATGGTGAAGTATGCACTACGGGTTCTTATCAAACCTAGCGGC
Source organism: Pontederia paniculata (assembly GCA_001647135.1). Classification (NCBI taxonomy): domain Eukaryota; kingdom Viridiplantae; phylum Streptophyta; class Magnoliopsida; order Commelinales; family Pontederiaceae; genus Pontederia; species Pontederia paniculata. The sequence continues at coordinate 4,352 of LTAE01008774.1, read as the reverse complement.
AGTTTTACTTGGAGCAATCAAGGAAGACCTTCATGTTATCAACACTAAGAGTATCAACAACAATATCCACAACCTCAAGAAGAAGAGAAACAATCTTGGGAGTATGCTATAGAGAAGCTAGCCAATGGGGGTAGTGATCAATTCGAGAAGGTTGAAACACTGATGGGGAGTTGTTGATAATGTCAAATAGAAACTTGGAATATCAAGTGGGTCAACTTGCCAAAGCCATCAACTCAAGAAAAGAAGAAAAGTTGCCTAGCAAGACACAAATCAATCCTAGAGAGAAAGGCAAGGCAATAGAGTTGGGAATTGGCAACACCATGGAGCAACCACCAATTAAAGTCAAAAACAAAGGAAAGGAGAAGATGGAGGAACCAAATGAAGTTGAAGAAAGGGAGGAGGTCGAAACTTCAAGAAGATAAATACCTCTTCCACCATATGTGCCTCCTATTCCATTTCCTCAAAGATTGCAAAAGCCAAAGGGTGACAAACAATATGCAATGTGTGTGAAACTCTTCAAGCACCTATACATAACCATGCCATTTGCCGAAGTCATTGATCGAATGGCAGCATATGCGAAGCCTCTCCAAGAAATGACATCTAAAGGAAGAACGCTTGAAGAGAAAGAAGTCATAGCACTAACACAAGATGTTTGTCAAAAGAGGTTGCAACAAGACCCGTTAGAAGGATGCCTATTGGACAAGGACATGAAAGTAGGTGATGAGGATGAAGACCATGAGTTGCTAAGTGCTTTGAATGCCAACACTACTCAACCACACCAAAAAGGTAGAATTATTGAATAGCTTGGTCATGGTAAAACACTTCCTCTCCCCTCTCATGTGCTTGCTCCCACCCTTGAACTAGATTCTATTTCTCCTAATCATGAGGATGTATTTTTGGGTCACAATGAGTCTTTACCTATAATATATTACACCTCTCTATCCTCTTTCCAACTTGAACAACTACTTAGGGATTTGAGAGAGAAGAAACACGCCATAGGATGGACTCTTATACACCTAAGAGGCATGAGCTTTGAGGAAGAACATAAGAAAAAAATAGAGCATCAAAGAAACTTGACCCTAAACATGAAGGAGGTTGCAAGATGTGAGACTTTAAAATGTTTTAATTCTTGGGTAAGTCCAACACAATGTGTACTAGAGGAAGGAGTGTTTGGTAAGTTTGAAGAATCCGACCCGGTGCTCTATTGGGAACAATGTCATCTCTCGGTGCAAGAGGAAAGATTAGGTTACACAATCTCTTCCATGGACATAGAAGTTGATAAGGTAAAAACTGAATGCATAACGAATCTATTTCCATACACCTTGGTGGAAAGAGTTAGAAATTTTCTAAGCTTTGTTGTTTTCTATGTTCATTTCATTCTACACTTGACAAAAAAATTTATACCCTCTTGTGCCTTACTTGTAAGAGATGCTAACTTTATTTTTGATCCAGGAGGTTGTTCAATTTGCTTTATTTTAAAACTGAAAATTAGGTGGTGGGAAAACTCTTCAAGCCCCACTTACCAAACGAAGAATCAAAAGGGCAACAAGCTTTGAAACTACAAGATCCGACGCAATAATCTCCATGTCGAGCCAACGACATTAAGCAGAGGCGCTTCTTGGGAGGCAACCCATGTTCTAAACTTTGTAAATTCAGAATAAATTCATTTTATATTTTGGATTAGTGTTTTGGAAACCTATTTTGTTTCATGTGTGTAGGAAGAAAAATTGTAACTACTTCAAAGCTCGACCAAATCTCCTCTCCACTCTCCTTCTTCCTTCTTCTCCATGTTTGTAGGTTGTGGCGGCGCACATCAAAGTCAAGAAAAGCAAGAATCAAACATGTGTTTGTGTGCACTTTTGGGCAGCCACTAAATCAATTGCAAAAGAGAGGAGATGAATACAAGGCTCGAGAACTAGAGGAAATGTCAATTGGTCTCCATTCTCTCCTCCTACACATGGAGCAAGTGAGCTTTCTCCACCCCATACTTAGTACATTTTCTTTCTTTTGAAACATTGAGGACAATGTTTAGGCTAAGTTTGGGGGAGTAGTGTTAGTTAGTGTCTAGTTGCTCACATGCATTTTCAAATTTCTTATGTTTTGCTTTTTGGCCTCATTTTGCCATGAACTCGTGCATGTATGATTCCCTAGTGAAGAATGCATAACTCTTATATATCATATACATCACATGTGCTAGGAATACTATTGCAAGTATTTTGAAAATGAACTTTTCGATATGCTAAGTGTTGTGGATTGTCTTACTCCACGCATGTGTAAGGACCTCATATGTTAGAAGCAAGAATAGAGATGAGAACTAACCTCATAATCTATATTGTGGGTCGAAAATTGAGTGAAAGTAGCCAAGGGAATTTTCATCTAAGCATGGGTGCATTGCACAAATTCTTAGTTTAAGTTCACAAGAAAAGGGAAATGAGAAGATCCATAGAGCGAAGACACATGGTAGGGCACTTGTGTCCTCAGTCGCGGGAACACACTAAACCATTCTTGCATTATCATTTTGTGTTATGTGCATTACACATACATATGCATGCAGTCACAAGGAGGGAAAATGAGAAAAAGGAAAAGAGCAAATGAAAAAATGCTCAAATAAAAAGTTCTCAAAACAAGAGGAAAAGAGAAAAAGAAAAAGAACAAAGCAAAAGAAAAATGTGTATTCCCCTTGTGCAAAGGAAAAGTTTGAAAGTCACATGTATTGCATGTTCTTTTCTTTTTGTGTGACATAGCATGATGATAAGAGTACCTTTCTTGTGTATTTGAACTTTGAAGCACCTAGAATCTCATTAATCATCATACTAAGTTGTTGTTCCCGAAAGCTGATGAAAACTTGACCTATACTCATAGTTCGATTTGTGATGTGAACTATAACCTCTTTGATTTGGTAATGGCATGTGTAAGGAATTCGCGGGTGTGGAGTAACTCAACCATATTTTGATAAATTCAATATATACTTTTTCAAACTCTTGCAATCATATTTCCTTACTTGATGATGTTAGGTGTGTATGATATGAACTCTTAAGAGCAACCACCTATGATAGTTGCTTGAGGATAAGCAACGTTTAAGTTTGGGGGAGTTGATAAGTGTGATAAATGCATACATATGATTAGCATAACTCACCTATTTCATAGCATTATCATGTGATTCAAGCCATATTTCATATCAATTCCTCAAAGAATTACTATCTACTCAAAGTCGGACGATTCTTGCAGGATTCCGAAGGTTTAGAGGGTTCAACCGACTTCAACAAGGTTCAACCAACTTTGGGAGGTTTAGGAGGAGGTTTGACTGTCATTCAACATACACCATACCGTATCCAGAAGCGCCAAGCCGTAGGTAGCCTCTGTTCAAAGTGGCTAGAAATCAAATGGTGAAGAATGCGCTACGGGTTCTTATCAAACCGTAGCGGCAGGCCGTAGCGAGACCATCCAGATCGTAGCCACTCACTTGTGACCATAGCGCAAAAGTGTAACGTCTGTAGCGACAAACCTCCACCAGGCCGTAGCGATGTGCCTCAACCCGTAGCGCATCACCCTATAGGCCGTAGCGGCCACAAAAGACTCGTAGCATGCACTTTCAACCGTATCAGCACCCATACATGACCGTTGCACATGACTCCAAATCGTAGCAGCAGAAATATAAAAGGGAATTTAGGGTTCTAAACTCGGGGGTGTCGGGGAGCCATTTTCATAGTAGAGGCCCCTTTGGGGGCCGATTTTGGGAGCTCCAATAGGAAGATTTAGAGGCCTCATTCTAGGGTTTTGGAACTATTTGTATGAGGTATGTTAAATTTGTAGTGTTCTAAAGCCAGTTCATGTTTAATGCAATGTATGAACTTTGGATTCATAGTTTAATGGAATTTTCTTCTCTTATTTCTCTCCCTCTCTCTCTTGTCATGCATAGCTAATTCCCCTTTGTTTTAGGGCTAGATGATATTTAGAGTTTAAGTTCTTTGGAATGGTGATTATGCATGCGTGTAAATCTTTTATTTGGTGAATGTGATGCTAAACTTTTTTGGGAGTAGCTAACTCATTTAAGTTATCCTAGGTTGTTAAGTGATGAAAGTCATCTTATCCAACTAGTAGCTTTGCCTAATAAGATACAAAGTGTGATGTCTAGAAATAGAATCATCTTGTGTTGCTTCTACAAGCTCATGAATATAATGCAACTATTGTTAGAGTGGGTGCATGAAAGTGTTATTCCGTAACCTGAGTTAGAATTGTGTTGCCTCGAAAGAGGAATGCATGAATTATGGAGTGAAGCAAGAATCTATCGCATGTTATATCACTAATCTTTGCATATTACCCTAGACGGATTCGAAACCCTAGAACATTTC
>LTAE01008773.1:0-15112 GCA_001647135.1 Pontederia paniculata | reverse complement strand
GCGGATAATATCTAAGGGGTAAAGAGAGTGGGCCGTTGTGCAACTCTGATACTACCGAAGACGCGTTTTAAATTCGTGCGAACCAGTTGTGCAACTCTGATACTACCGAAGACGCGTTTTAAATTAGTGCGGACCATATGAGTCCAAAACGAATAATATCTTGAATGGAATCGGGGGTGTTACAGAAAAAATAATAAAATCAAACGTTAAGATTAAAATGTCAAAGCGAGAATAATTTAAGAACTATAATTGATAAAAATTATAGTTTAATATTATTCATGAAAAAAATTATATTACAAGAGGTGTTAATTAAAATAATCCTAAAATAAACATACACTGTCGTGGTATAGTTTTCTGAGTTAATAAGAATGCGTACGCATAAAGTCCCAATAGATGCGTGTCATAGGTTTTGCTCAGCACCATCTTTTCGGCCACAATAAGCATGAAGATATCTGAAGAGTGATGAGATGAGAAGGCCAGAACTGAGCAAGCAACACAAGTGGCCGTACAACACCTTGATCCGTCGGACTAGGAGTTGCCGCTGCTAGTTCCGGCGGTGCCCTGAAGGGAAGAAAAGTCATGCGCTCAATACAACAGTCGAAGAGATCAATATATAAAACACTACAAGTAAGCTTACCCTATAAATGGAGAACGTGAACAGCAAAAAAAGGAATTTTAGTTTAGATGGAACGCTTTGGTCTTGTTTGAATTGCCTGTAGAAAAAAAAAGGTTTTACTGCTGCTAGTTTTTCATCAGAGCTTTTTTACCACTGATTTCAGATTATGATAATGTAACAAAAATTCGATTATGCTTACTGCATGTTATAGTATGACTTTGTAAAGTTTAGGTGTTTAGATTTATTTTATTAATCTGCACGGTAGTCAGATCATTTTAGAGGCGTGCATATGAATGGTCTGCAGCAATCGTTTGTATAGTTTATACTTTATAATCTATCAAGCATTTCTCGTAGAAAACTTATAGTATAAATAAGAGGTTATTTCTGTTGGGCATTAGCGCCGTTTTGTAATTAAAAAAATTAAGGGGCATTAACGCCGTTTTGTAATTTAAAAAATTAAGTATGCGGGCATAATTTTAGTTAAAAATTGTGGTGTATACACTGATGTAACATTTATTTTTCTAATATAAATAAAACGGGAACTATATGAGCAATATATCTCCACACATTTCTTGATATTGAACTCATAGACAAGGACGGAGGCAGGTGCCTGCCCTAGGCCTGCACGTGCAAGCACTCAAATATATGTTTTGAGTGCATAATTTTGATACATTCTTATGGATGACATGTTAGTTGGTGCACTATAATATCATCCGTTAATTTTTTTCATGATTCAATTTACTCTTCTTCTCAAACCATTCAAATGCAAGTTCTAATTAAAATAACTTGCATATATTTTCTTTTTATTCATGTACCTATCCATTTTTCTTTTAAATTACTCTCCAATAAAAAAATCTCATAATTTTTTATAAACATGTGAAAATTTAAACTTTTCTACACCATATTGGATCATTTTATTTATTTATCAAAATTTTTCATATATGATATATTTTAAATGTATTAATAACATAATTATTATTCTTTCTATTCATCATCATGGATTTATGATTTTATTTCAAATGTAAATAACATGTTTCTTTACTATGTTTAAATGACCTCTCAATTTTAGTATAATTTTCAATTGTTTCATAACATTAACTATTTAATACAAGTATTTGGCCTATATGATATCTTTTAAAAATACATTGTAACAAAATTATTTGTAAGCTTCAAATATTTATGAAAATAATATGAAAAAATACTTATGCAATTATTAAATTATTTTAATGTATTATGTATATTTTATGCTAGTATGTATTGTGAATTATATGTGAACCCACTCACAATATGGGCTAGCTCCGCCACTGCTCATACGTCTGATTTCTTTTGGAAAAAAATAATAAAATGTAGGAGTGTTTTCGGTGAAGAAAATTAGGAGTTTTGAATAATAAACTTTCTTCGACAATTACAGAGTTCATAAAGATTTTCAATCTAAGAATAAAAATATGATGAAAACTTTGTGAGATCTCGATTATATTCATTTATTTTTCTTATGGTAAGCAACATTCCTTTGTTACTAAAGTAAACTAAACATTATGAATCGAAACACTCTTTCTTTAAGTCAAGTAATAAACATTTTAAATCAAGTTTGATCACTACAATTTATCAGTGAGCAGAATATAAAGAGTTTGAACATCGATAAACTGAAAAATAAAATGCACCATTTTATCATTTGTTATTGGCTGCGAAGATTGAATTTGAGTAATTTGGACGTCGAAAATTTTCGTTCAAAATCTCACTCACCATAGATTCGGCGAGACAATTGTGAAAGACAAAAAAAAAGAAAAAAAAAGATATCATCATAGTGGCTGTGGCCCAATTTAAATTCGAGCCATATATGGGCCTTACTCTGTGTCCGTTAAATGGGCTTCCAGTAGATGAATTGGGTCCTCTTGTCTTGCTCTCCAAGTCGATGCAACGTTATTAACTCTCTCCTCCTAAAAAGTAAAAACTTCTCCTTTCGTTGTTGAATCCATCCGTTCTTTCCCCTTTTTTTCTTAATCTTTGTTTCGGTCTCTGGCCGGCGATGGAGTGCGTGTTCGGTCTCGTTGGCGACGGGTTCGCGCTAATTGTGGCGGATACCTCGGCGGTGCACAGCATCCTCGTCCACAAGTCCGACGAGGACAAGGTCATGCTTCTCGACTCCCACAAGCTCCTAGGAGCCTCCGGAGAGACTGGAGACCGGTGATCCCTTCTTCTTCTTCTTCTTCATATTCTTGTGCTTCCATTTCTTCTCCTCGCTCTCAGTTGTCGCTGTTATCTTAATGGATCTCGCCTATCACCATCCGGCGATCGTTTGTAGGGTTCAATTCACGGAGTACATACAGAAGAACGTGCATCTGTACCAGTTCCGGAATGGCATCCCGCTCTCCACCCTCGCTGCTGCCAACTTCACCCGTGGCGAGCTCGCCGTCGCCCTACGCAAGGTTTTTGCCGTGTCCTGCCCTATTAGTATTTGTGTCTTCTCTTTTGCAAGTGATTGCTAACTAAAATTGTAATCTGTTTCGAAAATGTTGATGCTGTAGCCATTTCCTTTTCTTCGACTTGCTTTCGTGGTATGTAGAGACTGAGAGCTTCTGGGCTTGTCATTGTACCTTGTGATTCCAGTTTGGTTGCTTTCCTATGCATTGCTAAGATAAAGTGTTCAACTTTTGGAGTAGAGAGTAGCCATCGCCCAACTTTCACATGTTTCTTTTCTACAATCTCCCCTTTATGCGAACACTTTCAAAACCTTTCTTGTGTTTATAAGTTAAAAGTCTTCGTAAACCACATCAACATATTGCGCAGCACTCGAGGAATCCATATCTGCAAATGGATTCACTTATCCTGATGAATGAAAAATTCCAAGGGATTGAATTGTTTAAGGCACAAATCTTCACCCTGTAATACTATGTCATAGGAGATAAATTGAGAAAATTCATTAATGACAGCATTCTTGAAGAAACTGTAATATACCAGCAATCGATCTTTGTCATCTTTCTTGAACTCTGATTTAGTTGCCGTACTTAACAGGTATGTAACACAGAAATAGATTACTGAGGTTTGCTATTATGGTGTAAATGCACCTAATAGTACATATGCTATTTTTTGGGATTAAATGGACATTGGATTAACCAAGTAGTACATATGCTAATCCAGTTTTCATATATCCATGTCAATATGAAACTGGCTTTTCCCCAGTTAATAAGATGGGTAGACTAGGAGATCATAATGCTGAGGGTGAAACGATGTAGTTAATCATCCCTTTCATCTTTTAGCTTTTTTCGGGGACAAATTTGTCATCCAGAAGATTGCTTGCCTCTGTCTATTCTAGTTCGAGGCAGGAAGCAAAACCTCTTCCAACAGTAGGACTCAAGGTTTGATCTTGAGACCTCCCCATTCCGGGGTTCAATCAGCTCTTTAGTTAAACAAATTAACTGTTGTTGCTTTAGCTTTTTATTTCTGCTTCCTAAGTAGGTTCATGTGTCCATTACCATAACCTCTCAACTTGACCCATCATAATGTTTGAGCTTTTGGAATTTTACAACCTAAATGAAGCTTATGAAACATTTATTGTATGTTTTAGAGGGATGTTTATGGTAATAAATACTATTGTAGGTTTAAACTTCTCCTAGAATATTATTACACATAAGGTAACAGGATTAGTCATTCATTGAACCCCTATTGCACCATTGCATAATGCGGTACGATTATGCATGTCTCTTCTTGATATATCATATTATCACACTAACTCTGTATAAGTGCCTTCGTAATATCCCTAAAAGGGCGGTTTCATAATAGATTGTGTTCACTGAATAAATAATAAATATGGTTTTGGGGTGACTTGTGCTAAATATTTTTTATTCTTTGTGCACAGAATCCATATTTCGTGAACATATTGCTAGCTGGTTATGACAAGGAGATTGGTCCATCTCTCTACTATATTGACTACATTGCCACCCTCCACAAAATTGACAAGGGCGCATTTGGTTATGGATCCTATTTTTCTTTGGCAATGATGGACCGGCATTATCACAGTGGAATGTCCTTAGAAGAAGCAATTGACTTGGCTGATAAGTGCATAAATGAAATTCGGTCCAGATTGGTTGTTGCTCCTCCGAACTTTGTGATTAAAATTGTTGATAAGGATGGAGCAAGAGAGTATGCATGGCGTGAATCAATCAAGGATGCTGGTGTCGCTGCAGCCTGAGATGGTTCATTTTCTTGTACCTCTTTAACCTCACTCTTGGATTGATACTGTCATCATGTAGCATGCAATTTGTTTCAAATAAAATTTAGTGCGACATTTATAGGTGTTTTGATTCGTCACGTACTCCTGATCATGTTGTGTTACTATCTTGAGTAAGTGTTGGTATAACTATTGATATCTGTTCTATGTTCTGCAACCAGGTTCTCTCAGGTTTCAGATTCATCTCTGTCATACAGCATTTATATAGTGTCAAAACTCTTTGTCCTCGTCTTTAACTTTCTTTAAACTTAAGTTTATGAAACACGTCGATTCACATGGTTTGTCTCCAGATGTGCTATGGAACTTCTCAAGACTGATCATTAAGAGAGCACCTAAGAACGCCCAGGGGTGTTATTGGCGTCTTGTTTAAGAGTGGAAATATTTATAGGTAGATAATGGGGAAGAATGCGTCAAATAATATATATTATTATTATTAATATGATAACTTAATCAACTGATATCCACTCTTAAATAAATAAACATGTACACTGTCGTGGTATACTTTTACAAGGAGTTCATAAGAGTGCGCATGAATAAAATCCCAATAGGTACATGCCTCCTAGATTTTGCTCAGCGCCATAGTTACAGCCACAATAAGCATGAAGATAGCTGAAGAGTGGAGATGAGAAGGCCTTGGGGCAGAACTGGGCAGCACAAGTGGCCGCACCCCACCTTGGTCCGCCGGGCTAGGAGTTGCCGCTGCTGGCTCCGGTGGTGACGGCGATGCTGAGAAGGGAAAGAAAATGTCATGCACTCAATACCCAGCCGGAGAGATCAATAAATAAAACAATAGCAGTAAGCTTACCTAGTGGAGCTAGAGGCGGCGCAGGTGTAAATGGAGATCCTGAGCAGGAAAGAAAGAGCATTAGTTCTAGATGGAATGCTTGGATATTGCTTAATTCAGTATCAATGCTAGTTATCAGGATGGAGGTGGAGGGAACATGATAATATATATACCTGGTGGCCCTGAAACTGGGTTTGAATTGCCTGTGAAAAAAAAAGTTACACTGCCGTTAGTTTTTCTCCCTTTTACCACTGATTTCAGATCATGGCAATACAAGAAAACTTAGAAAACTATAGTTCAATTCAGCATAATGCATGTTATGGTATGTCTTTGTAAAGTTTAGGTGTTTGCCTCTGTTTTTTTTTAATCTGCAATCAACAATGAGATGTTTCATAAGGAGCATCAATATATAACAGTACCTGAGCATTGGAGAGGTGCGGACAGCGATTTGCACGCCTTTGGCAACGTGAGAGCCAGCGTTCGGTTGAAGGGGAAGCTGAAGGGCACGTTCCCCATCAGTATTAAGCAAGCGCAATCGGCGCTGCTACTGACCAGCTCAGCCAAGGACTGGCAACATTCCGGCGACGGTGTCCGGCTGACGTTTGAGCTGCTGCTGAGGAAGTTGAAGCACGGAGTCATGCTGCTGATCAGAGCGCTGGTGCAGCCCGTGGTGATTTGCCCAGAAACCATGGTCACTGGCACCAAGAGCATCAGAGCTACTATGGATGTTGTTATCATGCTGCAACATCTGAGTTGCTCCATGCCTCAATTTTTCTCTCTTGCCCTCTTGTCACTGGTGAATGCTTGTACTCTGAGACGTGATTGATGTAGCCAGGGCTGCATGTTATGTTATATATACTGAGATGGATTGTGGGGGATTCTAAGGTAGATGTGGAGTTAGTTATTAGCAGTTGCCAACCCTTAGCTAACTTATGATGATCAGTATGTGATTACTTGAAGGAGGAGATAGATTGCGAGTGAGGTGTGAGGAGATGACTTGGAACAGCAACCAGCATACAGCAACGTCAGACATCTGGCTCCAGTTTCACTTTCAAATTGAATTGGGGCATGTCAGCTGCTAATATGATGTCATCGGTATTGATGTAATGTAAGAGCAAACTCGATGGTCAAAAGCATTAGTTGTGGTTGGTGCACAACCTCGATATGGTGTTTTTACACTTGATGTTGCCAAACGCCCAATTGGATACCAATTTAAACTTGCCACTGAGTTGTGTGTGTTTCCTGAACATTATTTAGTAAAGAACATCGAAATGGTTCAAGACGGCAGTTTTTCCTCCAGAAACTTTCTGTATATGAAGTTTGTCAAATGCCAAAGTTACAAATATCTTAGAAAAGAACAAAAGTATATAGAATTCAGACAGCATGATGAAGCTTTGATGAGCAGTTAAATTGACTGACCAGAAATTTTGATCTGGATTTCAATTGTACTGAGCACCGGAACTTTGTTTCTTTATGTTAATTGTTTGGATTTTAATTAAATGTGCACCTGAGGAGATGAAAAATCCATGTACCTTTTTTCTGACATTTCTTAGCCTTCCAACCATTTGGAAGACATGACTGTAACATGCTGTAGGAGTTGTGAATCTTGCAACATCCTCTGTCGATTGATAACTGATAATCCCTTTAAACCAACTAGAAATCTATCTGTTTCTCAATAAAATGCTTAAAAATTAAAAGCGTTCTCGCATACGAAAAATTTTCTGCCCAGGCAATAAGGAGAGTTCCAACCAGGGGGTGTAGATCAAAATTTTATGTCTTTTCTGCTTTAGTGGAGAACTGAATTTAGTAATATCCTAATTTATAAGTATTACTACATAACTATATTCTCTGAAATGTTAAAAGAGTTTTTTTATTCTAACTTTTTCATATAATAATATTCTATCGTCGCCCAATTAAAAATAAATATCGTAAATGTCATATTACTAAACAATAAGTCCAAATAGACAGATAAAACAATGTATATCCTAATTGGCAGCTCCTTATTTTACAGAACTGGTAGGTGCACCGTTATTGATAGAAACGATCCTGAGTTTGACCTCAATTATAAACTAAATGATTCAGATGACAGCTTGAAATGTAGATGAACTAATTGTCCCTAATCTGAATAGATCAAAACAAAATTATCTACAATTCAGACTAATACTTTGTATCAAAAACTTGGATGTGACAGAGGAAATAGTCCCTACTGAGATGGCTCATTATGTCATCTTTGCATATGGTGGCAGAAATAATTAAGGGAAGAGAAGGTGAGCAACCACAAAAATCTAAGATCTTGATGCTACATATCAACTTCCATGTTAATCCATAACAAGCTGTGCCTAATCATTGTGTTTTCTGATTAATTAGCTAAGCAACAAAAGCATTTTTCTCATTAGGAATTAACTTGCAATTGCCATTTCTATAATAATTCAGAGTTCTTTCTTGCAGTCCAAATTGAGGGAACCGTCAGTAGGAGTTGTTCAACCATACAGAGCCCCAGTTGCATCCCTCTGTCTCTTCTGCTCAGACCTCTCTCTATATATAAACACTTCATACCTCCCCCTCTTCCTCACCAGCACCAGCACCACCACCACCACCATTAGAAGCCACAGCAAGTAGAACATTACAGCCCCAACCTGCACACTCCAGCAGCTAACTCTTCAGTTCCCAATGGCCTGCGATAAAGTGTTGGCACTGATCCTTGCGCTGGCCGCCATGGCCGCGGTCTCGACCATCGGCTCGGCACAGTCGACTTCGGGCTGCTCGTCCTCGATCGTGGGCCTCGCGCCATGCCTCAACTACATCAGCGGCAACACCTCGACCCCGTCGTCGTCCTGCTGCTCGCAGCTGTCCGGCGTCGTGAAGTCCGACCCGCAGTGCCTCTGCCTGCTGCTCAACGGCGGGGCGTCCTCGTTCGGCGTCACCCTCAACCAGACCAGGGCCTTGGAGCTCCCCAGCGCATGCAATGTCCAGACGCCGCCAGTCAGCCTCTGCAGCGGTACTTATAATTCTTTTTAGCTTCCTGTTCTTGAAGCATGCATGCACGTAACAAGTGATTCATACGTGGTCTCTTTGGTGCCGCAGCTGTGACCGGAGCGAAGTCCCCGTCGGCGTCGCCAGGCACTCCGACGACAAGCACAGGTACAGTACCCTCTTCATGACCTCGCACTGAGACCTCTTGCTCTTGCGCCATGATCAATCCATACAAGTAACGAAGCTGTTTCTGAGAAAAAATACTGTCTGAAAATTGTGCAGGTGGATCCAAGAACACACCATCCCCTCAATCTTCTGATGCTGCGTCTTACAAATGGAGCAGTTCATTGATGGTTGCCATCATCTTCGTCGCCGCATCCATTTCCTTCATCAAGCTCTGAGTGTGCAGTGCAATTGCGTGCATGGCGTAGTTGATGGAGGATCATATATTTCATTGTTCATATTTATGAGATAGCATCAATTTGTATCCATTTTTATTTACTTTTCCTTGTTGGTTTTCTGTGATATTGTGATAATTTGTTGCTACATATATTATTGAGTTCCAATAAAATACTATTCTTTGTTTATGAATAAAAGCTCTCGTCTCTCTCTCTCTCTATAAAAAATGATCTTAGACTGCCGAACTAACCCGAATTAGAACATATGTATCATTTCAATTCAATAATTTTGTAATGTTAATTCGAACATTGAAGACTATAGAATATAAGTAATCCATTAGCTACTGACTTTTTTACGTGGATTTGACTTTTATTTTTGTTACTCGCTCGGAGTCCATATTCAGAATTATTAATATCTGATTAATTTCGAATCAAACAAAACATAAAATAATATTTTTTTAATTGAATTGATTACTAAAAAATTGAATCCTGAATATCATTTGACCTTGAGACACATCTTTTGCTTTCTAATCAGTTGCAAGCAAATTTTCTTAGTGGATTTGAATCTTTGAAACAGTCTGACGTCGAGCAGAATAAATTAATCAAGTATATTTGCTGCTTTGCAACCTAGTACATTGATTATACGTGCATTCAACTGTTATTTGAGTTTGTTGCATTAACTTATTCAAAGCTTGCTGATTATGACAAACATTTCAAAGCATTCTTTACGTTCAAGTTCTTATCATTTTTTTTACTGAACCTGTAGTAGGAAAACAAGTAAGTTTGCTTATGACATTTCATGAGACCATGATTAGCAATGGATGGCTATATGCACTGGAATAAATAATTGAAGATCCATATTCAAAGAATAATAATAATTGAAGCTCATTATTTAATTTAGATGGATCCTCAAGTGTCGATTAATTTAAATATATATTTTTTTCTAATTTCCACTTTTATATCTACCATAGCTAATTATACCTAATTTGTTGCGTAATGTCGGAGAACATGTCTTTGCCTACATGGCGAGTCAACAATCATCTGCGAAGTGACCCCATTGCTTAATGTGTTAATAAAACACTAAAATATGATATGTTATATGTATTCTAAAAATCTTATGAACGTTATTCCCCTAAAAAATTATCTTTGCGGTTTTTCAAATAGTTTTAAAAATGAGGTGTTAGTTAGATAATTAATTTTATTTTAATGAACGTTTTAAATAATTTATTTTTTTTAATTCGATAAAAAAATAAAATATTTATATTATTAACGTATTAAATTTTTGCAATCGAACTAATCCTAAAATTAGTTAATCGATAGGGAAAAAAAATTAATTCGTTGTTTGACCCACATCGTGAGAATGGTATAAGTTAGATTCGCATCCATCCTCTTAGCTCATGGAAACATTCAAACTTTGTCATTCGATATTAACTTGATGAAAAAAAGAGAGTCCTTTGTTTATTTTAGAATTTGATGGAAAAAATTACCTATAATTGTGAGTGTGAGTAAAATTAAAATAGATACAACAAGGATGTCATTCCAAAACAGATTAATGAATTAATGTGTCAAGTAAGTGAGCATTATTTTAATGTGTGAAGTAAAATATGACATTTTTCTGTTAATTACAATTCATAGTATATCGTCATTATATTGATCGACAATTTTTTAAAAAAATTAAAAATGAATAAATATAAAGATATTTACTTTATGCTGCGACGTTATTTTTAGCTCGAGAGCTGCAACCGCGGCTTCCATGTTGTGCTCCTCGCCGTCGCAGCAGCACAAGCACAAGGATGGGCTGGTTGTCAACATGAAGTTTTCTGGCTCCGATGACCACCTGCGCCACCGGTGACGATGCCGGCAACGCCATGGCGAAGGCCAAGTTGAAGAGTGAGTTATGTACAGGAACTGTATTTTTTTTCAATAAGACATGAATTTTACTTTGATACATAATATTGCTGAATTGCTTGATGTTGGAACCATATTTTACTTGATGTCACTGGATAAATACTCAATCTTTGTTAGCACATACTCTTACAACTAAATATGCCTACGCTGTTTATTTTTGTGTACAACTGTGAAATCTTGGTTTGTAGTTAGTTTTGGCTCGTACTTAGTACCTCGGGCACTCTTTCTTAAGTTGATCATATTTGAAGTTTTGGCAAACGACATCTAAAGAATTACAGCTCGAGATATAGAACAACGAATTAAAAAAGTGAAAGAAAAATTGAATATATATATATATGGTAAAATTCTCTTGAATAAAAGAGAAATTTTCATGGACAAAGAAGACCACTGAAAAAATATTTTACGAGTCAAAAGTACATCATAATAAGCTCTAATCCTTATATATAGAAGTCCTCTGTTGCCATCATATATTTATCCTTTTTTTTTCTCATTTTTTTACAGGATATAATAATTCAAGGCAGATGTGAAACAAAATCTAATATCTAACACTATAAAACCAAGTGCCAAGTTTTGAATGTAGACTTGTAAGTCTTGTTTAACTGCGTTAAGCTTGAAACATGAATACTTATAGAGTTGTGTTGTAATCCCTTTACCATCCTTTGATTCATACTTTCTCGCTTTGTCAGTGTAGTATTCTGATATATCATAGGTCAGAAATGAATTATAATCTGAGTAATTTTCTGAACAATGAGTTTCTTGAACATAATTAGACGTCCAACTAATATTTCAAAAGTTATCATGCTAGAAAATTGTGTTTGACGAACGGAATCATACGCACTCAATTGTCTACCATCCTTTTATCAGAGGGAAGATTGAATGTGTAGTTTTTTTAATGTTCCAATTCTGTCTCTTATTTTATAAATTTGTTGATCCAAAAGTCTGATGTAGAACATTTGAAGTAATTGGGTTTTATTACAGTATTTTTCTCCAGATATTTTTTTGTTTCTTGTTTAAAAGGTTATCCTTTCTTCTTTAATAAATATCTGTACCTCTTACACAAATGAGCAAAAATAAAAGGCATCAAGACAGAGCTGCTGCACTCAAGGTGTGAGAAACAGTAGAATAATTCATGGGTAACGATCACAATTCACATCAGTGAGGCTTAAAGTTCAGAGCAAAAACTAGTGAGTTCGTAATTTGCTTTATACCGACTGTAGTTCTTCAACTTGATTTCTATAAGAATGGTGCACATGTACTATATTTTCTATGTTGCTTTTAGAACAACTCCCCTGTTCAAATCTACAACTTGTAACTTTGTTATGCTTCTCATTTATCCTGTGACATTACCACCTCTGATATCCTCTTGCATTGTTAAATACAGCAGTTTCATGTGAATCACCATAAAAAAGGTTGTTCCAATACATCCTAGTTTGTTTCCCTTCCCTCTTGCATTGTTATCATCAAAACATGAATTTAACTTTAGATGCTCATTTGTTTGGTTAACAATCCATTTTTAAAATATAGTTACAATGAATACACAACCAAATGCAGATCTGCACAATCAACCAAAAGCAAATCTAATGCAGCTGTCACAAGCAACGATCTCATACATCAAATATGAAATTCCTACATCCCAGAAATGGGTCTAAAATGTCACTTTGACAGTCGAAATGATCCATAGGAAGGAACAAAGAAAGAGTAGCAAATCAGGGGCCATTTTCATAGAGATTGAAGCTGAAGATACATTGGTCGAAGTCCTAGATCCATTACCTGTATATAAGATAGGGTGTTATGTACTCCTTTTCACCTGTGTAAATTTTGATCAGGATCCACAAACCTGTACCGGCAGTGGAAGGTGATGGTCCCTTGGTCGACATGGCCGGAGAAACGGCAGTAGGGAGAGAAGTTGAAGATGATGGCGTTGGAGAAGGCATGGAGGAGACACCTGCTACAAACAGAAGGTAAGCTTTGTTGCATGCAAATAAATATATCACTAACTGGTTTAAAGACTAGCAGTAGCAGTAGGATATATCAGACCACTGCATTGGCCAGCAGAAGAAGGGCCTGGTATACTGCATGCACCAGGGAGTCCTGTGACAGCCTGTGTGGCATTAACAATTAATTCAAGCTGGTTAACACTGCCGTTGAGCATCGAACACAAGCATGGTGTTTGCGCATCGACGATGGCGCCGATCACAGAGCAGCACAACGAGGAAGGCATCGAGGAATTCCCGATTAAGTAGCTGATGCAAGGTGAGAGGCTGACCATTGGAGGAGCACAGCTGGGTTGTTGTGCTGAAGATTGAGATGATAACAATGTCACCAAGACAATGGACATGATCATCTTCTTCAGTTGTTTGTGAGACATTGGAAGAGTTGCTAAGGTGGAGAATGAGGCTTTTGCTGAGCAGAGGGAGGCATTTTATATGGAAGATTTAATGAAAGGTGGCATTGTCCAGTTTCATTGCCATGCTTCATGTTAGTCTCATTAAAGGTTTTGATGGTAGTTCGTGAGTTGCAACTGCAAGGAAGTGATTTGGAGAGTGCAGGTCTAACAGGTAAGGAAAATTAACCTCCTCTATTGCTTTATGTTATGTGGTTTTTTTATCCTTGTCCATGTACAAATTAGATCAGTTGGATTTTAAGCAATGGTTCTAAAATTGGATGAACACAGGCAATTGAAATGGCATATCCAATCCAATCGACCATTCCGATTTAATGTATAATATTTTTTTTCAAATGATAACACTACATTAGAAAAAAGAATAACCATTTTTATGAAATAATGATATCAATTAGTTTTAGGATGTCTAATAAACACCTGAGCAGTTCTTTTCCCATATACACCGTGAATTTGTTGTCAGCATATGACAAAAATAAGAATGAATTATTTTATTTTTGATATTATATATATATATATATTTATATATATAGTCTTTTCATTTGATCATCAAGGGGTACAAATAACAGTGAAAGTATACACCTACGTGGGCATGCATGTGGCAGACACTGAAATATATTAATTCTCTGCATAAATTAAATGTAATTTCATTGGTTTCCATGATAATTAGCCGCCTCCAAAATTTATTTTAGTAATTAATATGTTGATTTAGTTTTTTTTTTCTCTCTCCCAAACTAATAATAATAATTATAGTTTACTGTAATATTTCAAAAGCAATGTTTTCTAACTTAATGAAATCTGTCTTATTTCTTTATTATTTTATGAAAAACATTTTTAATATTGATGATTATAATCTAACATTTTTAATAAAAAGTTATAATTTGACTATGTGATTATATGGAATTTTGAAATAGTTTTCTTTTCATAAATTATAAGTTGACATTGTTTTCAAATACTATAAAACCATTTACATTTTTTCTTGCATTGTTTGTAACGCCCCCAAATCAAACACCTGTCACGTGGCCAAGATGTGGACCTAGGGATGCTACTTTGACTGACTATGCTCTGATCCTTTGATTAGTCAACAAAAATTTTGGAATAATATAAAGAAAAGAAACAAGGTTGAGATGACAAAAAGGGTCAAATGGATAACATGCGGAAGACAAACAGAATAAGAGTCTACATGTCTCTCAATCACAAGGAATATAATATCTCGGCTGATAGCCATACAACTCAATAACCATAAAATAAGAAGACATAATGCTAAAGAAGACTCAAAGGTCCATCCATGTGCAAATAGTATCCACCACGAGCGTCAACTGTCGCACACACAACCAGCATCAGGAATCCACCACAGTCTAGTTACCTATGGGATTTAACATATGAGAAATAATATTCCATGAGCATAAAAAGCCCAGTATGTAAGGCAACAAGTACATAAAATAAGCAATTAGATATGAACATGAAGATGGAATTTAGTCAAGTCTTTCTACTCAGATCAATAGTCATAATAGTATATATCAAACTCTAAGCCTACTCTAAATATGAAGTTAAGGTCATACTCTCCTGAAACAGCATCAGGGATCATACCTACCTTCTATCCTGGAACAACATCAGATAGAGTTATCAATATTCAGAAATCAAAACTACCCTGGAACAGCCTCAGGGAATGTCCTGGAACAGGTTATATATCATGTTCTGGAACAGCATCAGAACATAGATAGGATCAGCATATCCTGGAACAGCATCAAGATTATATGTAATGTTCTGGAACAACATCAGGATTATATGTAATGTTCTGGAA
>LTAE01008772.1:6971-18033 GCA_001647135.1 Pontederia paniculata | reverse complement strand
CCGTGTCAGACCTGACGCGGGCCGTGTCCAGGTGAGATGATGTAATGAATGACTTATTGATTGACTGATTGAATTTGATTGAGGTAGGATTAGTATTTTTCTCTCACGCTAACCTAGTATGATAGAATAAAGAATTAAAAGTTATTAATGATTGTGTTTGAATCTGTACATGAAGATGAAGGCCCCGACGGTTATTGTTACTGATTACTGCTACTGATACTGTTACTGATGGTTCCTTAAGAATCAACAATCAATTCTTTGTGAAGTATTGTTGACTTCTTCTGATTCAACTGAGTCCTTTCGGACTACTGATGAAGACTTACTGATGGGTCTAGGGTTGGCCCCATGGCCTAGCTAGCAATTATGACGATGGATCACCGTAAATCTTCATGTCCTATAAATTGCTCATGACTGACTGAATTAAAAGATGCCACCAAGATAAACGATAAGAAGTACTGATGAACTGTAAAGATGTTACTGTTACTGTTACTGAAAAGAATTAAGAAAGAACTGTTAAATACTGAAGCCTTGCATGATTACTATTTTACTGACCCCTTATTATTATTCCTTTTTATATGATCTTTACATACTGAGTGTCACAACTCATGGGTTCTACCCCTGCGAATTCAATTCAGCAGGTGGTTTTGATCTTTGATAGGTACTGATGATGGTGCTGATGGTGATGTAGCTCGTGGTGGTCTGCTTTGCATATGGATTAGGATCTTGGTTGAGTTATGCTGGTCAATTGTTAGAGATGAACTTTATTTGGAGTCCTTTGGAATTTGTTTAATTTAGTTATTGATGTCTGTTAGTATTGGAACTATGTATTGGATTATTAGTCTTATGTTGGAAAAATGTATTTTAGTTTATATTGTTATTGTTATCTGATGTGGCCCTGAGGTTGACCAGTCAAATGGTCAAACCAAAGGTAATGATATGATGTGATGGCGTCTCCAAAGTCAATATTATTGTCAGGTGGCAAGGTCTGATTTTGGGGGTGTTACATATTAAATGTCTATTTCTTAGATCTATCTATCATACTTTGTTACTGTATGATTTTATTTTGCAGGACAAATTTGAGAGTAATATGTCAATGGACATTCATAAAGGGAATATTTTCAAGCATATGAAGAAGCTATGGAATAAGTGGAGGGTTGATATGCATGTAAAATATGTCAAAGATAAAACTATCTGAGAGGCCCTTATAAATATACTTAATGGAATACAAAAGATAGACTAAGAGTGGTTGGTTAAGAAATACTACAACAAAAAAAGATATAAGGTAAGTTGAATATGAATGCATACACATATTAACCTACATTTTTTACGAGTGAGTGATTGGTATGAGTTTTTATGATTTATTAATTTCATATGGTATAGGAAGTGAGCCAAAGGAATTAAAAGTAGGGCGAAATTAACTATAACTTATTGAACTGGGATCAAGACTATTAAATAAGTTATTTATCAATATGTGACATAATACAATATTCAAATTTCTTTTGTAATAATATATTATTTTTGCTAATACAATTTCAATATGAAGGGACGTAAAGATGGCAACCCACTAGATCTGACAATTATCTTTTTCGAGACGCGCAAAAAAGGTAATGCATTTGTTGAGCCCGATACGATCGAAAGACATGTGAGTTTTATTTTTCAAAATATACCTTATTTTTTTAATAACATGATGCACTAATTATATCGATCTTTATTTGTAGACTGAACTTCAAGAAACTAATACAACCTTAACCTACAATCATTAACACAACAATTATAGAGGCGATGCTTTGAATCACAAAATCACAATCATATGTTTGACTTTAAAGGTGGAACAAAGACTAAGGATATGAGAGAATCTAGTTCTTCAAATAATACATTAATAAATGGGTTAAGTGCCACTCGAGAAGAAAACAAGACTATTCGAGAGAAAATAAGTGTTTGAAGGATCGTTTAAATTATATGGACGAAAAAATGCAACGACTAATGCAACAATATTTTGGTGGGCACTCTAATATTCAACCTTCACCAACATCACAATCAAATGAAGAAAGTTAAACAATATGAAGTTAGTTATGACAAGCTTTAGAGTTTATATATTGCTAACTATTCTTTTTCATGTTGCTTTTAGTTTTTTTTTTCAAATGATAAGCTTCACTTTATTTTGATATGGTTGTTGCAGCATATATTGTATAATAGAACTTGGATGTGTATACATGGTGGATATGTGTTTCTATTTGTATGTGAGTTTTAATTCATATATTAGTTATATTTCACCTTAAAAAGTATTACTTTGATTATCTGTGTAATAACTTTATAGGTTATGAAGATATGAAGTGTAGATCGAGATTTGTGTGTCTATTCAATTTTTTATAACTGCGTGATGGTAAGTTGGATACTAAATTTAAAACTTCTATTTTTTTGGAAGTAGTTGAATATATGCATTATTTTAGGTGATCTTCATATAATATAAACACATTTTTTATATTATATATTTATTTAAAAATATTATTTTAATCACTTTTATTGTAATTTTATAGGTTTTGAAGATGAAGTAAAGATATGAGTGCAATATTTTTAAGATATATATATATATATATATATATATATATATATATGTCTTTAGATTTTCTGAGAGCTATGTGATGAAAAGTTAGATTTCTAAACTATTTTTTTGTATTTTTATAATTAAAGTTTGATGTTGTATATGCAAGTTTGTTTTAAGAATGTTGGAACAATAAAAGTTAGATGGTTCTTTTTATTTGTCAATGCGATTTATATTCAATGAAGATGTATTAGTCATAATTTTGTCTTAAAAATATATTTTAATTTTTAGGCTCGATAATTTTAACGACCATATTTAGTTGGTCGTATACGATGAATTATTTTTAACGACTAATGTTTTGGTCTTTATTTCTACAATAATTATTAGTTAAATAAACAGTAGCGACTATTATTACAATAATTAACGACCAACTTTACAATAACTATATTTATCCTTATTAGAGCAACAACTTATAGATTGGTCGTAAATTCCTTTAGTGACTATCATTCTTGTGGTTATAACTATTTGTTGTTGCTTGTAATTTGATGTATTAACAATAAAAAAATCATCTCTAATGATATTTAACAATCGAGTAACTATTTACAGCGAACTCATAAGTGGTCATAAAAATAATGCAATAATGAGAAGAAAATCAGTCGCTAATTTAATGTTGAACGTCTAGATATCATGAGGTCATTAATAATTTTGATGACTGTCTATTTTGCTCGGGGTCATTGATTGTCTTTAACAGCGGAGCTTCAAATGACTGATGACAATCGATTTTATTCAGTTGGTAATATTCAATGATCGGAAATTGATTATTAATGAACATTTTGTCTTTCCTTAAAGACAACTTTTTTTGTAGTGTTTAGATAAAAAAAAATAGGATTTGAAGGATAATTTTGAAAGGAAAATGAAGAAATAAACCATACTACTACTTATATATACACCCATAAATTTTCCATCATAAGAATCTTAATCACAAATTACACACCCACATACATAAATATATATAAATATATAAACACACACACACACACACACATGGCCTAGATAAGTTTAATAATTAATGAGTTTGTTTATATTTTTTGAACAAGTTAAGCCTTTCATATTTTTTTCTATATTATCTTTAGATTTGATACTAAAGAGAAGATATTTTTCTATTATTGTAAAAGAATATAGTAGTTTTTGTATTTTTGGGTCGATAAATACACATATTTAAATTTCTTAGGGTAATATTTTATACTAAAGGTATATAATTATTTCATAATAAATTCATTCGAAAGATAGACTCTACAAGTTTATGATATGATTCTATAATATGAATTCACGAGAGAAAAATGAGTTTACTTAAACTCTCGATATTGATAAGCTTGATAGTCATTGTAGCTTATTTTTAAGTTTTTCAACATTCCTTTCTTTCATGTTGCTCTTCCAATTTTTGCATATTAATTAAAAAATTAGAAACTAAAAAAGATGGGCCACAACTCGACACCTCCACCTCAAGGAGGCGAGGAATGGATCCAATTTTTTTTTATTTTTTCAGTTCTAAATTATTTTATTTCGATGAATGTGTGTGACACAAGAAGAAAAGAAGTACTGTGAAAATTATTTAATTGATAAAAGAAAGGAAAATTGTTAAAATTAATTAAAAAATATAAATATAAATATTAAAAATATAAATACAGAATATATTATTTTATCGGCTTAAGTTTTTAAAATTATTGATAGTACGTCTATTTTTCAAGGTACTAAAGTCAAGAGTCTTAAATTCAATTCTTGACAAAACTCATATTAAAAATAAAGGAGTGTTAAAATTATAAATATAAAAAAATATTACTCTAGATTGTTGGTAACACATTTCATTCAATAAAAAATAACAGTACGAAATAAAGTGATCGTATATAATATAAGATTTATGTACATACATCAATTTATAGATTTAAATAAATATTCAATCACAAACAACTAATTTATAGTTATTATGTTAAAATTATAATATTTATTACCAAGAAAAGGCAAAATTAAAAAGAAAGGAATATTTTCACAAGAAAATGAATTCTTAGATTCCTTAAGAATAAACTTCATCCATTTTATGAATTCTAGAGGATGTTTTCACACATTTTAAGATGATTTTAAAAAGTCAATGTGACCAAGTTATATTTAAGCTCGAGGCTATTTGGTTGTATTCTTAAAATAACTATAATGTTTTAAAATAAAAGCCGAATCCAACTATTTCGTCATATTTCTAAATAACTTTATAATCATTTAGTTGAAACCAATCCAAACGGCATGCTTTGTTAAAGTCTAATGCATGAGTTCTGAACACTAATTGTCCCTCCCTTTGAGCGATTTCACCAACATGTTATTATCTAGCTTGATTATCATGTTCATTGCCTTACCATTTAATATGTGATTATTATAAAATACATTTTAATTATAAAACAAATATAAAATAAGTTAATTATATTAATAAAATGTTTTGTGAAAATATTGTTAGTAAATAATTGGGATAACATATTATTTAATTAATGAAAAACATTTAAAGGTGAAAACAATAAACGTGAAACAAAAAAAAAGTTAACGTTGCAATTCAATCAATTCATCTTTGTTATAGAATTTTCATCTGGTCTTATAATATGGAGTGTTTGATTTAATTCGAGGCTAGTAAGGCAGAAAAAAAATGAATTAACACATATCTAAAATAAAAATATTTATTTTGCTTGTCTAAAATATCATTTTAAGAGTATAAGACTTATTTTTGGTTTAACAACTGTTGGGGCAAGTTTTAATAATTGGTTACAGAATTTTTTTTAACTCTATCTAGAGCTTTGTTTGTTTCGATAAAAAATAATTTAATTATAAGCAAGTGATTCATTAAGAAAAACAATTTTGTAAATAGAAAATAGTGAACATAAAAGTATTGTTTTATCTACTGACCATTTTCTAATACCAGTGAGAAAATTATTCTTTAGAATAACAGTTTTATCAAACCAAAACGTGAGACCTGAATTTTTTGATACGAGTTATTTGACATTTTTTGACCTTGTCTTGCATGAAATCATGGTGCGATCATTATTTTAACCAGATGTTAATTGTCAAGCATGGACTAAAAACAAAGTCGACGTCAATGTTAATTTGTACATACTAATGACAATAGAATGAGAAGCTATGCGAATTACATTTCACAGGAACATATGAACTAGCACAAATGAAATAGAAAACAAAGGCGCATATCCCAAAAAAGGGGAGAAAAAAAAAAGAACACTATGGTCACAGTTGCATGTTTTCAAGATCTGCAATTGTGTGGATAAGCACATCTACCATTCTGCACAGAACATAACACATAAATAATCAATATGAAGCATCACAAGAAGTTGAAGAAATGCATCTGCACTTCTCTTTTCCTGCTGCAGCAACAGGAATAGAGAAGGACAACTGAGTCATGTTCACTTAGCTACTAACAGGCTGGTAGTTCAAAGTTCTATTTGTCCTTCTAGTGAACTGCTAATGTTACATAAGAAGTCATGATATAAGATGCAATATAACTGGCCAAACTATGATGAAAGCCATCCGATAACCATTTTCCAATGAAGAAGTCTGCAATGGACATGAGAAATGCCATCCATAGATGGGTGATAAGTTATCAAACAATTAGCGGACAATACATTAAGAATCAGCAGAGGATCAGAGCCAATAATCAATTTGTTACAGGTGCCATGCTTTTAAATTTAGGTTGCTAGGAGTTGGGTCATGTTTCAGAAACCAGTCAAGATTTAATAAATACCACTTTGATGCTCTGCGCAAACAAAAAACAATCACATGAATGGATTTGGCCATATGCAGTTTACATATTTACTGGATGGAATTAGACAATTCATGTAAGAAGTTGAAAATTTCAACTATTTACTGGTCACTATGTGGCAAGAACAGCAACCACTGGTCTACTAAACAATTCATTTAACACTATAAAAAAAGGCTCCTATTTTGACTACCAATTCATAAAAGCTATTAGCATCCCAGACATACTAACTCGACGAGTAATAAAATATTGAAGCATCCTAATGCACTCTGTGGGCACCCCCTCAAAAAGAAAAAAAAGCCATAGGCAAAGTTTACTGTGATGTATACAAAGGCATCTTCTTGTTTAGAGTATCATTTCAAATTACAATTCATAATTCACAAACTTTACATATAACTAACTTCTATTATTCCCATTTAAAATGACTATTATCCTACACCTCAGATGCCAAAAACTGTTACTTATTCAAACGAAATGAACTCACAATTCAACCTCAAAATAAGGAAGCAAAATCATGACCCTCATCTTCTTCTTCTCTGCTTTGACCAGCACCTTGGATCACCTCATTGCTAAGTCCTGTGAAAAGTGAGGATTTCACGTTTATATACAAAGGAGAGTGATTATGTTATTAATAGTTCATGCGCAGTGAAGAAGGCACACCTGCAATGAATATTTCTTCTTCCTCATCAGTGATGTACCCTGATGACGCCACATCTGAAAATAGTTGGTTTAGTATCATCCAGTGGCCATCCTCAGAAAGTCCATACAGTGGATTATTTTCGTCCGCAACCCAGTCACAAAGTGAATCGATGTTGTCAACAGATATTGGATCAAAAGGCTTGCAATTTAATGCTTGTCTGGATGTATTCATTGTTTAAACACCAATTAGTATCATTGACTCAATTTATATGAGAGTAATTATGAGATACAGGTAGAAAAATGTATGCATAAAAAATTTACATAGCCAAAGGTTAAGTTCTACCTTTGTTGTAGCCGCAAGTTATAGCGGACAAAGGTGATGTCGCAAAGTCTCTGGTGTTCCAGAATGCTGATCTTTTTGTTATGTATTTGTTCAAAGGGAATATGAACTCGCTCGCATCCTCTAGAACTACAAGTTTGGCTGAGAATGCGTATGGCCAAGCGTGTCAGGTTTGGGCAAGCTCCTCCATATGTTGACCACCATTCAACTGTCAAAAGAAAGTTCATCAACCATTTGGAAAGCACCATTAAATGATAAATTAGGCATTGTTAAAGAGTATTTTATGAAGCAGCTTGCATTTCACATTGATTTATCCTTACCAGGAAGTAGAGTATCCCTTGCTCTAGCAGCCATCTTTCTCCCAAAGTCCCCAGCAGCAGTTTTGTACAAAGTCAGCTCTTTCTGGATCTTGTCTTGGATTTTAACCTCAGGCACTAATCTTTCAATGCAATCCAGCATCCCTGAAAATATCTCATTGGATAATTCCCCTTGGATACTATAGAAGAACCTGGGGTTAAGGAAGAAACCAGCTGCATATAGAGGATGAGCTAATGGCTGTTTGAATCTATAATCAATAATTTCCAATAAAGCCGAGTAAACATTCTTCCTCAATTCCTTTTTTATTTCTTGTTTCATGTAATACATAGCAATGTAAATATAACCAATTGACAGTCTCTTGTTACTTTCAACTAATTTCAGAACTCTTAAAGGCGCCTCTGTTATTCGGATAATATCGTCACAACAGGACCAGAAGTCCAAATCACAAACTAGAGTTTTCAACAGAATTCCTCCAGGCTCCTGAGAATAAGGGCAAGCCATCCACTCTGCTGAACTGACCATGGATCTCAGTTCTTCTTTCATGCTACTTATGCTCTTCAGTATGATGAAATTCATCACAGTCCGGTTCCCCCCAGGGAGCAACAAATCTTTACCATTAGTATATTTCTTCATCATATTCAAGACAGAAGCATGATTGTAAATAAACCTTGTGACTGATTTCACATTCTCGAGGATCTCATTTATGATTGGCAGCTTCCCAACTTCCTCTAGCATCTCTTCTATAAAGTTTGAAGCACACCTTGTCCAGAACAAGGTAGGATAGACTGAAGTCAACTTCTTTGCAGCACCAATATGAGACTCCTTGCTATTAGTTATCACTTGCACTACATTCCTCTCACCAACCTGTTCCACTACTTGATATAGAATATGATACAGGGTATCTTCAAAGTCATCTGCATTGGATGCATCAAACGATCTTAGAAACATAGTTCCTGCTGGACAGTGTACAAAAATGTTAACCACCTTCCCAGCATCAGTGGTCCATTCGTCAGCCAAAATCGAGCAGCCTGTCTGGCTCCATGCCACCTTGTAGTTCTCCAATGTGTTGTTCACTTCATCAATGGATCTCTTCAAAATGCAGCCTCGAAAATCATGATATGAAAAGGTCCCAATCCCCGGCCCAGCAGCAGCAATTGCATCTATCATTGGCTGGAAATATGCTGAATTCACAGCATCCAAAGGCACCCCAGCCTCATAGAGGAACCGGCCTATGGCCATATAAACCTGATCTTTGTCCACTGCAGCTATCTTACTACGTTTTCCGTCATTGGGGACTGTCGCAAGTGGCTGAGGATAAGAAAGAAGCATATCAGATGGGGGAGGAGAAGCAAATTCTGCATTCTTCCTCTGTCCAGACTCAGGGGTTTTAAAGATCTGGAACTCCTCTCTGACCTCCACCTGCATGGCGCCGAGCTCCAGCAATCCTCCGGATGGCAGCTGGATCATCGGGACCCCAGCGTTCGTATTCTGGTTACCTTCCGGTTGGTTCAGGTTGAGCCTCTTCGCCTCCTCTGTGAGCTTATTCTTCTTGCTCTTCCTGCCGACCGACCCCTCAAGGTTCTGATGCATAGCGAGCTGGACCTCCGGGGGCACCTTGGGGCAGCAGGAGCCATTGCCCTTGTGCTTGGCGAGGTGTTCCTTGAACCTGTGGATGCCCCCGCCCTGGAAGAGCTTCATGCAGTACATGCACTTGATCTTCGTCTGCCCCGCCGAGCGGACCATCAGGCAGTGCTTCCACGCAGGGTCATGCTTCTGCGAGCCGATCGGCAGTATGATCTCGGACGCTGGTGAAGCCATTCCCCCGAGCTTCCGAGAAAGCTTTAGGCCCTGTTTGGCAACAAGAACCTAGGGTTCTTCAAGTTCCATGATTTGATAGATTAGTTCCGATGTGTGTTTGGATGAAATTGGGTGAACCAAGTTATATATTAAGACAATTACTATTATACCCTTCATTTTTTATTAACATTTTTTAATATCTATTTTTTTTTATTATTATTATTACTAATATTATCCATTGTTGTTATTACTGATATTACTCATTATTATTATTACTAATATTATTCGTAATTATTATTGACAAGTTTATTGTTATTATTATTATTATTACTAATATTATTCATTATTATTATTATTGATAAGTTTAGTACTACTGTTGAATGTTCACTTTTGTAGAACGCGAAGATTAATAAATATTTACTTTATACTTAATAAATATTAAAAACAACTATAATAAAAAATCATATATCTTGTTTTAAAATAAGAACACAATTTTACACAAGCATATCGAACACTGACAATTACTATTATACCCTTCATTTTTTATTAACATTTTTTAATATCTATTATTATTTTTATTTTTATTATTATTACTAATATTATCCATTGTTGTTATTACTGATATTACTCATTATTATTATTACTAATATTATTCGTAATTATTATTGACAAGTTTATTGTTATTATTATTATTATTACTAATATTATTCATTATTATTATTATTGATAAGTTTAGTACTACTGTTGAATGTTCACTTTTGTAGAACGCGAAGATTAATAAATATTTACTTTATACTTAATAAATATTAAAAACAACTATAATAAAAAATCATATATCTTGTTTTAAAATAAGAACACAATTTTACACGAGCATATCGAACACAAATGTTAGTTATCGTAAAAATAGATTTAACATAACAATTTGGTTAATGCCGCCAAATGTATCAGCGTATTGAATAGCTTTTGAAAAAGAAAAAACTAAACACCTGTAACAACAACAAAAAAATATCCATATTGAACATATAGAAGTGCATTTATACATATCAAACACAAGAATAGGTTTAACATAATCGTCAAATTTGATACCTATTGAACACATTGAACATTTTTTGAAAAAAAAAACACAGCCAAAATCTTCACAACATAATAACATCCATCACTGCTTTGTGGACCAGCTCTCTTTTCTTCTACACGAGCTTGATGACCACTTATTAGTACAGGCGAGACCTGTAATTTTAAATATAATTTACATAGTTCACATCACATAAGTTCCAATCGCTATTGAAAACTGCTCATGCATCTGGCATAATAGTTAAGGAGGGAAACCTATTAAAGCTGAGATGCCAATTCACCAACATGATTGTCCATGGATTTGCTAATTTAAGAATGCATTATGATGCAGGATTAATAATCTGAATTGCACAACAAGTGAGAATTTGCTAATTCACCAAAATGATTAACAAGTGATGTAGGACTAATAATCTGAATTAGCCAATTTTAACTTCTTTGGATAGAAAAATAGAGGGAGGTGTATGCTGGCTGATGCTACAGCAACAGGAGGAGCAGATGCTGCAAGCTGGTTTATTGCAGGGGCGTAGAAGAGAGATAAAGAGAAGAGGGTGGA
>LTAE01008771.1:0-12672 GCA_001647135.1 Pontederia paniculata | reverse complement strand
ATATATATATATATATATGCCCGAGTTGTGTTAAAAGACTTGCTGTAACAGGGTTTTGTTAAGACCCTGGAGTGAAAATTTAGATGGATGGCAATATTTTTTATTAGTATATATTGCAAATGCAGAAGATACTAAGAACATTCTTCCCTGTTACCTCATCTTCTTCTTCTGTCTCCACTCCTCCTTTCATCCCCTTCCTGTTGCTCTGATGTCCATCTCCACTCGTTTCTCCTCGTACTGCTGTGGCGGCCATGAAATGGTTCAGACATATTTCTAGCTAGTAAGTACAATGGCTTTCTTTGCTACTCGGAAAACATTTCCTATATTTTTGTTCACGGTTTGTGTACTTTAATCAGGAAAGTGTAGTAGGTATGTGTTTTCTTTGTTTCGATGACATGCTCATTGTTTTTAGAATCCAATCTGTTAAATTAATTAGGTACGTATAGACTGCGATATATAGCATAGTTTCTGTAATCAGACTGCAGGAACATACGTATAGATTCAGAAGATCGAAGGTATCATTGCTCAGAATTATAATATGTCGCTTCCTCTGAGATCTTCCTACAATATTATAATCTGATACTGTGCTACTTGGGATTAATGATCTCAATCTCACGCAAACCGAGCTGCAGATACCTTTGAACTTTGTCTCTAAACACCATCAGATGGTGGTGCTGCAGCTGCATGCAGGTGCTGGTGGTGCAGCAGCAGCAGCTCTTGTTTGTTTTAGCCTGCTCTCACTGCTTAAATTCTGCTTTCATCTAAGAGAAATAATTTCCAGACTTTGATGTAATTATAGTTAATCCGCAAGGATCAGTATACTTGGAATACCTGATGGATCATCTGAAACACAAGAAGAAAGAGTCATATATATTTCTTGTTTCTATGAGACCTGTGAACCAAAAAGATTCCAGTTATGTATGCACTGTGAAGCTTTGTCGAAGGCAGGTTTTGAAGGCATCAGTCACTGGAGAAGCTGCACCCAGATCATGCAGCAGCTACAGTTGGATATTACTGTCCTGGCGCTTTCATTCAGGTGCCTCTGAAAGCCTTCCCCCCCAAAAAAAGATGGTACAAAGGAGAAAACATGAGATTAAAAACTTCTGCAACTATTCAACATGAGATGTTATTGTGTCACAAGCAGGCACTGCACAAAAAGTGCCAAAATAATATTCTGCAACAAGAGTAAGATGCAACATGGTCTGAAAGCATGACATCATACGTCTGCTTCATAGGCAAGTTGAGCTGAGCAGATCTAATAACATGCAAATAAATGTCTTGGTTATAGCTTACTGTCTTTTTGAGATAATACTTTCTCATATATATCAAAGTTTCCTTAAGTTCAAATGATCCTGGGCTGGCTACACTTGCTAAATTTCAAGTTATGGTGTTTCTAGTCGCTCACGACTTTGTGGAAGTATTCCTTAAAATTTGTGGCTGATTCTATTCAGAGTTCAACAGTAACACATGCACAGTTTTCAGTTAATGTGATTACATTAACCACAAAAAATTGCAACTATTTTTGTATTTTTTTCTATTAAAGGGAGAGACTAAATAAATAACAGATAAAATAACTCCTGAAAATTTTGAGTTTGCAATATCCCAACCAGCTAAATTAGAAGATTGGTGATTGGTGTTTCAATTTATATGATTAAGTGAATCATGAGTAATCAAATGAAAACTATTATGTTTTAACTGAAAAGGATTAAGGGTTTTATTTGAGAACTTTGTAAAATTCTTCGACGTTTTGAAAAATTATAGTAAAACACTTTTTAAAAATTGTCTTATAATATATTTTTTTGACGTAAAAATATTTTAAGTTTTCTAAATACGTTCTAACTACAAAAGGATAAAAGAGAGAAAGGAGAAAGAAAAAAACACGGAGGTAGGAGTAGATAATTATTTTAAGATATTTTTACCTATGTCAAACATCTGTTTATGAAAAATTCCGTCAACAAGAAATATTACGTCGCTTTAAAATTACTGGACATTCAAACATACCCTATAACTATTGCCTTACCTTACAAAAAAAATACAAGTTGGAATGTATACAAAAAAAATGCTGAAATTGAGGAAGGGAGAGTATATCTTTTCCTTAATGAATATTAAAGCTAGATTTATATATTTCCAACAGAATAAATACATTTCAACGATACATACATCATACATGTAATACTGTACATATACCCTACAATAATATACTCCATGGAAAATATACGTCACAACATACATGCAAAAATATATACTGTAGAGCTGCAGTATATTTGGTAAGTCTTCTTTTAAACATTAATAAGGCAAGATACCTATTAATATAATTTAAAGCTGGACCGCTAAGTCCAACGGGCCACCCGAAGGAGCCCAATGTAACAGCCCATGACTACTAAATGTTTTTTTTTGGTAGGTATACCATAATATAATACAATATAATTAATTAATTAAAACAAAGTATTGGGAAGAAAAATATTGAAAGGAGAAGAAAGAAAGAAAAAAAAAGGAAGAAAAGAAAAAAAGAAACTAATAATAATAATAATAATAATAATAATAATAATAATAATAATAATAATAATAATAATAATAATAATAATAATAATAATAATAATAATAATAATAATAAAAGGAGGAGGTCCTTTGCTTTGGAGAGAGAGGTGTCTCTCATCTTTCGTTCCACCGCCAGTTCTTCCCCCAAACCCCAGCGCTCGATCCGATTTCCTTCATCCTCTCCGGGCACGTCGCCGGCCGACGGCGAGGGGATCTCCCTGTGGAAGTGACCGCGGCGTTCTTCTCCTTCTTCGTTTTCGATTTCTCCGGCGGCTGAGGGCGCGGCGAAGATGAGCGGTGGGCCGGCGAGGAAGCGGACCTTCAAAATCGAGGCCTTCAAGCACCGGGTGGAGGTCGACCCCAAGTACGGCGACAAGACATGGAAGGTGCTCGAGCATGCCATCCATGAGATCTACAACCACAACGCCAGCGGCCTTAGTTTCGAGGAGCTCTACAGGTAATCCCATCCCCCAAGAAACAAACGTTTTCCTTACCAGCGCGCTCCAGTTGTTCGTGGAAATGCGGCTTCGCCGGAGATCGGAAGCGTGTAGTTGCTGCGGACGGGAAAAGTCCCCTTCTCGATTGGTATTCGTGGAAATGCCTCTGTGGTTCCTAGAAATGTCACCATATACAAGTTTATTATTGTGAATCCATACGTATCCCCATGCTTCAACCGATGTAAGAATCTGTTTGTATAGAGTTATCTGTAATTAGGTTTCGCTTTAGGTTTTAGAAACCGATCGCTTGGGCACCGTAAACAATACCCTGGGATTATTTCTTTGGATTCAATGCCCTAGAGGAGTAAAACTTGTTATTTGGATACGTATCCCCATGTGCAGGTCTATTTATTCTGTTTTTTTAGAGTGTATTTCTATTGGTCTTTTGTTTCTGTATTTCTTGTTCTTTAATTCTTTCCTTGGATTTGAATTTGGGCATATGGATTCCTGTATATCTAAAATAATATGATGGTTATGGTTCATTTCTGTGTATGGTGTGGTTTTCTTAATTGTTTTTTCTTCTCTGTTGTTTTATACAGTTGAACATTTCAGTTTCTCTTTTGTAGGAATGCTTACAACATGGTTTTGCACAAGTATGGGGAAAGGCTGTACTCTGGACTTGTAGCAACGATGACATCACATCTAAAAGAGATAGCGGATTCAATTGAAGCTGCGCAGGGAGGCTTGTTTCTTGAGGAGCTGAACAGGAAATGGGAAGATCACAACAAATCGCTGCAGATGATTCGGGACATATTAATGTACATGGATAGAACATTTGTGCCTAGTTCTCAGAAGACACCTGTTCATGAGCTAGGGATGAATCTATGGCGGGATAACATCATCCACTATGTAAAAATTCAGACCAGGTTACTAGACACGCTTCTGGACCTTGTACATCGAGAGAGGATTGGTCAAGTGATAAATCGAGGGTTGATGAGAAATATTACAAAGATGTTGATGGATCTTGGTCCTTCCGTATATCAAGAAGATTTTGAAAGACCATTTTTGGAGGTCTCAGCTAGTTTCTACAGTGGAGAGTCCCAGCACTTCATTGAGTGTTGTGATTGTGCTGAGTACCTTGAAAGAGCTGATAAGCGGCTTAATGAAGAGATTGAGAGAGTTAAGCATTACTTGGATGTGAAAACTGGATTGAAAATAACTAGTGTAGTGGAGAAGGAGATGATTGCTAACCACATGCACACCTTGGTCCATATGGACAACTCTGGCCTTGTGAGTATGCTTTTAGATGACAAGTATGGTGACTTAAGTAGGATGTACGAGTTGTTCCAACGAGTTCCTGCTGGACTATCAACCATCAGAGATGTGATGACTTCTCATCTCAGGGAAACTGGAAAGCAGTTGGTAGTTGATCAAGAGAGACTAAAGGATCCAATTGACTTTGTGCAGCGTCTACTGGACGAGAAGGGGAAATATGATAAAATTATCATTAGTGCATTCAACAATGAGAAGACTTTTCAGAATGCTCTGAACTCTTCATTTGAATATTTCATTAATTTGAACAACAGGTCTCCTGAATTCATATCATTGTATGTTGATGATAAGCTCCGAAAAGGGCTGAAAGGAGTTAGTGAAGAGGATATAGAGGTAGTGCTAGACAAAGTGATGATGCTTTTTAGATTCTTGCAGGAGAAGGACATCTTTGAGAAATATTACAAGCAACACCTGGCGAAAAGGCTTCTTTCAGGTAGAAGTGTTTCTGACGATGCAGAGAGAAGTATGATAGTTAAGCTAAAGACAGAATGTGGATATCAGTTCACTTCTAAATTGGAAGGGATGTTTACGGATATGAAGACCTCTCAGGACACAATGCAAGGTTTTTATGCTAGTCAGCCTTTTGAGACTGGAGATGGACCAACCTTAGACGTGCAAGTGCTCACTAGTGGTTCTTGGCCAACACAGCCCTGTGCTCCATGCAATCTCCCAGCTGAAATTCTAAGTGTGTGTGAGAAATTTCGAACTTATTATCTTGGAACTCATACTGGAAGGAGGTTAACATGGCAAACAAATATGGGTACAGCTGATCTAAAAGCAACCTTTGGCAAGGGCCAGAAACATGAGCTGAATGTTTCAACTTATCAAATGTGTATTCTCATGCTCTTCAACTCAGCAGACCAGCTGACATATAAAGAAATTGAACAGGCGACAGAAGTTCCGGCTGCAGATCTGAAGAGATGTCTTCAGTCACTTGCTTGTGTCAAGGGAAAGAATGTCCTCCGGAAGGAGCCTATGAGCAAGGACATTGCAGAGGATGATACATTCCACTTCAATGACAAATTTACGAGTAAGTTCTTTAAGGTGAAAATAGGGACTGTAGCAGCACAAAAGGAGTCAGAACCAGAGAAGCAGGAGACTCGCCAAAGAGTTGAGGAAGATAGAAAACCTCAAATTGAAGCTGCCATCGTGAGGATTATGAAATCTAGGAGGGTCTTAGACCATAATACTGTTGTAACTGAGGTGACCGCACAGTTGCAGTCTCGATTCCTTCCAAATCCCGTTGTCATTAAGAAGCGTATTGAATCACTTATCGAACGTGATTTTCTGGAGAGGGATAAAACAGACAGGAAGCTGTACCGGTATCTTGCTTGAAAGTCCACATGGATGTTATTCCATGGATCAAGGTCTTAACAAGTTGCAGGCTTTGCCTCATTTCATTGTCCTTGATTTGCTTCTCTTCTGGTTATTTGAAGTTTTGCATCATCACATGAACTTTTATTTCCTCTTGTTTCAGATGGGGAGGGCCAAGTTCTTAATTTCTCTGAGCTGAGTTACATCCATTTCCACAGCCATGTCGAACAGGCTTTGGGGGATTGACCTTGCTGTTGGTCGATTATTCCATGCTCATTGTATCGGAGAACGTTGCTGCCAGCTTGACGCATGGAAACCGTCTCATCAAGCATTCTTGAGCGACCAGTTTCTCATTTTCCAGGTGTCGTCATGTTGAAATTCTCTTATGGACATATTGATAGCTGGAAACAGTATACAATATTATCTCAGATCTGTTTGTAAAAGCAGGCAGGCAGTAGTGTGATAAATCTGATCAGTAGATGGTCGATAAAAGATGTCATAGCTTTTGTTTCAACTGTAATTGATGGTCGATAAAAGATACATTGTTGTTGGTCATCTTCAAATGCGTGTACAATGTAACTTGCTCAGTGTAAGCCCTACAGCAACTGATTTTATATCTGATACTGTTGGATTTAGCCGAAATATTGAGTGTTGGCGAACTTGTCGTAACACTGAGATATCATATATAACAAAATTAATGGCTAATTTTACTCATTAATCTAGTATTGCTAGAGAGTTTTGCGAGAGTAGATTTTAACTTATTTGTTAGGGTTATTTCCGCTAACACTCTTGAACTATAAATTTTTTTCACGAATAACCTCAAATTATAATTTTATCAATTTTAGTCCTTAAATTATTCTCACTTTGACATTTTAATTCTAGCGTTTGATTTTGTTATTTTTTCTATTAAAGTTAATTTTTTTATCTTTGTTAACTTATGTTAAAGTTTAAAATAATTTTTATCTTTTATTACTTATTTTGTTAATCTAAAAAAGGATTAGCAAAAGGGTATAAGTGTTTTAAATTAATAAATAATAAAAGATAACAAAATATTTTAAATTTTTATGTAAGGGTATAAGTGTCATTTAACATATATAAAAAATGAACTTTAATAAAAAAATTGACGAATAACTAAAATGTGAAAGTAAAAATAATTTAGGGACTAAAATCGATAAAATTATAGTTTGGAGTTATTCGTGGAAAAAAGTTAGGTATATGGTGTATCCGATATAAAAAATAGTCTTATTTATTTAAATATATATATATATATTATTTAAATTCTAACTATTTTATTTAGTAGTCGTAGTAGTTCAATTTGGCACTTTGACGTTTTTGGCGATGGAATGCTGAGCAGAAGCGCGGCCACCCATTTCCGTCTCCGGTGCTCATTCTGCTCCATCCACGCCGTCCACCATGACCACGATACGATCCCGGCCGTCCATCATCCCGCTCTACTCCTCCTCCACGCCCTCTCCATCACGTCATCCCCTCATGCTCCCGTCTCCATCCATCACGCCCTCATCTCCGCTTACGGCGCCCGCGATGACCTCCGCGCCGCGCGGGAGGTGTTCGAGAGAATGCCTCAACGCACCGCAGTCTCCTACAACTCCCTCATCGCCGCCTCCGCCCGGAGCGTCCGCCCCGACCACGCATTGCCGCTGCTCCCCCGGATGTTGCGGGCGGGCCTTCGTCCGACCTGCTTCACCTGCGCCCCTCTCCTCTCCCTTCCGACGCTTGGTATTGCCCGAGGCCTCCAGCTGCACGCTTTGTTGCTCAAGTCTGGTTTGCTCCATTCTGAGCCCTTCTCCGGAACTGCGCTGTTGGGATTCTATGCGCGAAATGGGGCACTAGATGATGCACTCCATCTCTTCGAGGAAATGCCTACGAGGACCGTGGTCACATGGAATTCTATCATCTCTGCATTTTCTCGGATGGGCTTCGTCGATGATTCTATGAATTTATTCCGCCAGCTACTGCGTGCAGGCATCGGGTTAAACCATTGTTCTTTCCTATGTCTCTTACCAGCTTTTGCATCGGTAGATTGCTTAGTGCACCTCGAGCATGTTCATGCTCTTTCCATTAAATCCGCAATGGATTCATTTCATGCGGTTGGCAATGCACTCCTTAGTGCGCTTTCAAACTGCTTCCGGGTGCATACAGCAGAGCGATTGTTCAACTACATGGCGATTAAGGATGAAATTTCTTGGAACACATTGATAGCTGGCTTTGCAAAGAGTGGAATGCCGGATAGAGCGTTAGAGTTTTTCCTTATGATGCTTCAAAGTGAGGTATGCCCAAGTGAGGCTACATTTGCTAGTGTGCTTAATGCTTGCTGTGCAATGGATGCAATGCACTATGGTGAGTTCGTTCACGCAAAAGCCATCAAGTTCAATCTTGAAATAAGTGTTTTCGTTGGCAGCTCATTGATTGACTTGTACATGAGGTGGAAGTGTTTTCACATTGCACAAAGAGCATTTCATGAGATTCCAGACAAGAATGTGGTTTCATGGAACACTCTGATATCAGGCTATTCTGGTGATGATTCGAAAACTTCAGTCATTCTACTAAGACAAATGCTCCGTTCAACAGTTAGACCGAATGAGTACTCGTTATCTTCTGTACTCAACAAGGTGTCTCCTTTTGAGCTCCAACAACTTCACTCATTGATAATAAGAATGGGATATGATTTGAATCATTATGTTTCTAGTGCAATTATCACATCATATGATTCTCATGGTATTGATACAAAAACCTTCTCTCCTAACTTGGAGTTCTGTCAACAGTTCCCTTTAGCCCATTTCAATGTCATAGCTGGTATTTATAACAGAAATGGACGGTATCAGGAGACAGAGGAGCTACTTCTTCGACAGAAAAATCTCGATAATGTATCATGGAACATCTTACTAACTGCTTGCGTGCACAAAAAGGAACACTCCAAGGTCTTTCAGTTGTTCAAACACATGCGATATTTAGGAAACCGTTTTGATAATCACACTGCTGTGAGTCTTTTGAGCTGTTGTTCCAAACTCAACAGCCTTCCACTTGGTAGGTCAGTTCATGGTCTTACTGTTAAAACCAACTCTGGATGTTTGGACACATTTGTTTGTAATTTGTTGCTAGATATGTACGCTAAATGTGGTGATCTTGAAGGTTGTACCAGAGTTTTTTCTGAAATGAACGAGAGGAATCTCGTCTCTTGGACGGCTCTGATCTCAGGGCTAGGTTTGCACGGTCATCCTCAAAAAGCACTTGATAACTTTAAGCAAATGGAATCAGAAGGGTTTGAGCCAGATCAAATTGCTTTGCTTGCAGTCCTTTCAGCATGCAGACATGGTGGGTTGGTGGAAGAAGGCATGCTTCTGTTCAGGCGCATGAAGAGTGATTATAAAATTGAACCTGAGATGGATCACTACACCTGTGTTGTTGACATGCTATGCAAGTATGGGCATCTGAAGGAAGCTGAGCTTGTGATTAGTAGCATGCCATTCCAGCCAAGTGCTACCTTATGGAGGATTTTTCTCCTAGGTTGTAGGAGATTTGACAATTTGTTGATATGAGCTCTATGAAACAAGCATGCAACTCAACATTTCTTTAAGGTTTCGCTGATAAATAATAGAACATAAGCATAGCCCTCCTGTGCAATTTTGTACACTATATATCTTTGTGAATTTTTTGTTGTTTTGTTCAGGTAACAAGTTTGTCCGTCTTGGAGGTAGTTTGATTTGATATATTCGGAATATAATTGGTTGTAACTGGAAATTCTGTGAGGATTTATATTTATAGGAGTTATGTTTCATTATTTTGGATAGATGTAAATACAATTATGAAAAATGAATTACGTTGTTTGGTTGAAGTTAAGAATTTGATATAATTATTGAGTTAGAATAAAATATTAGCATATATTAATAAATAAATAAATAAATACAAAAATATTTTTAATAATATATTATTTATTTTATATGTCTAATATTATAAAATTTATTTAAAAGTTGAATATTTTATTATCTGATGGATCCAACGCCCTTAATATTTTATTCATCCTTTTATTTTCATAGTTGTTTCTATTTTATATTATTTATTATTATAAAATTAAATAATGATATTGTTTTAAATTAAAATATTAAAATTATTCGTATTGCTTTTACATAGATTGTGTAATATTTATTTTGACTTGTTTTTATTCATATATATATATATAACTTAAATATTTGCATTACTATTTTTATTTATATTATTGCCATTTATAATATTTTTTTTATTTTATTGGCACTTTTAAATTTTATATATATATTATAAATTTCATTAAAAATTATATAGAATAATTTATTTAGTATTTTTTGTGGACACCACACCAAAAGCCCGCATTTTCTGTAATGCAATGCATGCAAAACAAACATGAAATGTTTATTTTAATGTAAAATGTACTACA
The DNA here is from genome assembly GCA_001647135.1 of Pontederia paniculata. Taxonomy (NCBI): domain Eukaryota; kingdom Viridiplantae; phylum Streptophyta; class Magnoliopsida; order Commelinales; family Pontederiaceae; genus Pontederia; species Pontederia paniculata. Next base: position 2,622 of record LTAE01008771.1, on the reverse strand, counting down.
TGTACTTGCTTTTATATCGAAACAAACTAGCCCTTGATGTCCAAAATAATGTTTTTTTCACTGCGGACTGTTGTATACTCTCAACGGAATTGGGCGTATCAATCGTTAGCATTGAAATTATTTTAATATCAAAAGAAAAGCCATCGTCTCTGTTGAGTGGCTCCAGTGGCCAAAAGAATATTTGAACCTAGTAGCCCTTTAAATCTTTAATACAGAGAATAGAAACTAATAAAATGCGCAATACGATGCTAGTTGCAAATAAAAAAAGACAACGGGACAATCATAAATGTGCAAAAGAATGAGAAAATATACATTGAATGCCACTTGCAAGGCCGGACACATTTATGTATTTACAATGTAGGATGTCTCCGCAATGATCACCTTATCATCAAATCTTCTTCGGAATTATTCATTAGGACGAGGATTGATCGAATCGCATATTCTTCCATCAACAGTTTCAAGATGCACCCTCATAACAACATACTGTGTGAAGGTCTAACAACCTGTCCTCATGCCTTCTTGCCAGCCAGGTTTTCATCTGATAATGCAAGATGAAAGAACATTTCAGAGTATTGGATGGGGCGGCGATTCCTGTGAAACCTCCATCCTGTGGTGGAACAGTTTAGCTAATGATCTCCGCTCACAGTCCTGTGCCATGAGGAATAACTTGTGAACTTATAATCATAGGCAGATGACTGCTCATATTGCTAACTAGAACATGAAATCTAAGACAGATAGTAGTTGAGTCTCTTGTACATTCCACAAGCAAAATCTAACTCAAACAAACTTGACTACTTTCTTAAGGAATTTAAAAGCAAACCCAACTCATTATAAGGGAGTGTTCCTCAAGTAATTAACTTATATAGCCATTGTGTGTATGTGCAACTCGATTTTTTACTGACATGTAACCATGTTGGATGCCATCCAGCATTTGCATAGTAATTACTTCAATTAGTCAAGTCTGATGATCTGGCATTTGTCCATATCAGACACCCATACCAGAATGACATAACAGCATTGGAATTTCGCTCGCAGTTCAAGTAATCACGAATCTTACCTTGAACATGTTGAAGTAAAATGGCTTTCCTGGATTCGTTCTTTTCAGCTTCAAAAAAGTGTATGCAAAGCTCAACTGATCACGTGAAGTGAAACGGTTTACTTCATTAAACCAGAGGCATGAAAATAAATTTGACATTGGAGTGTGAGCACGCACAATGAATGAACCTTCAGGTACATCTGCAATAGAAAAAAAACAATTTGATGAAATAACAAATCTAACAATTAGATAGCAGGAAGTTGGCAGTGAATTGTAGTTGGTACTGACAACTTGGAAGAGGGGAGCTTGGATCTGACTCGTTAAATTTGACCAAACCATCAGACTGATAGACTTCAAACTGTTCGTCAATAGCTGTATGATTATACTTATTCAGGCGTTTGTTCTGGACAACTTCATCCCAGACACAGTGCCGATCATAATGGTTGGATATAGCATATTCTGCTTTTGTCCTCCATAGGAAGTACTCCAATATTAACATTGGATCAGTGTGAAGACGCATTTTGCTATCAATCCAAACAGAATATCTGAAATAATTGAGATGGTATATGAAAAGGCCAATTTTAACAAGAAACAAATAGTTGTTGCAATTCTTCACATGAGATCATATAATATACATTAGATGAGATTACATATCTGAACAGGTAATTTAGTTCACAAAGAATGACTTTCAATTATGAAAATTTGAAGGTGCAACATAATTATAGGCAACATGCGTTACCTAGCAGATGGAAAAAGCCGGTGAGCCAAAAATTTTGGCACCTTTCCTGTTTTCCTCATATCTGCATATGGTAAGTTCTTGACAATGATAGCTTTCCATAGACCAATATTTCCATTTTCATCAGGAACGTGTCCTTCTGAAGAAAGCTTTGTCAATGTTAGCTCATCCAAGAACATCATGAAGCACACATTATTCTTAGAATATGTGCTAATCTGTGGAATTATAAAAGTAGAGAGTAAATACAAACCGATGATCTTCTTAAAAAAAAAATTACAAACCGATGATATTATGAAAAAGAATACACTATTACAATAATCAGAAAAAAATGTAAAAAACAAAAAATGTTTAACAAAAACTTCAAGCTTCTCACGGTCAAAAGTGATTACAAATCTTACTTCTCAAGTGTCCATATGTAGACTGAGGCACATTATAGAAGATTGATGGAATTTTACCTCTTCTTTAAGCAAGTACAGTTCAAACAAATTTACAGAGGCAAATAAAAAGTATCTGCTTGTCTTACTAATTTAGACACAATTAATCTGTTTGACTCATTTTGGGCAAACTCCACATTTCAGGAAATCTTTTTTTTTTGAAAGAGGAAAGGATGGCCACACATTTGGTAGTCATCCATTTGTATTAAGGTAATGAGCATATATATACAAGTATGATAGAGAAGGTTATATTATAGTTAAACCTTCCAAAAAAAAACCATAGCTCCCACAAAGAAAACCTAACCCCGGCCCCACTCCTTCATAAGCAAGGAAATATGGTGTACAATATTCTCTATGTAACATCTTTCCCCCCCAAAAATTGTGCGATTGCGCTGTAGCCATATCGCCCAAGTCGT
>LTAE01008770.1:6643-19895 GCA_001647135.1 Pontederia paniculata | reverse complement strand
TATAAGGGGTTATTTTTACGTATTTACTATTACTTTTTTTCTTGACAGTCAAGTTAGAAGACGCGTGACTAGTTTAAATTATAAATATACACAGGTCAACTGGGAAATATATAAAAATGAAGTACACAAATTTTGGGGCCCGATAAAAATAAATAGGATCCAACTACAAATGGCAAGTTAGATGCATGTCTAATTAGCCACAGGTCACGCATTTAATGTTAATTAAATAATCGACTCTCTAATAGATGTATAGTAATATAAGACATATGGTGTATGCCCCGCAATTTTAATGAGATGTTATATGTCTAATGTTTGTTGAAGTTACGCTTTCTGTCTCCTATTTCTTCAAAATCCTATTGGCTTACATGTTATATTTTGTTTAATTTACGGTCGAAACAAGATACTGAAGAAGTTGGGCGAGATTGTAAACTTAAATTATATATGGAGGGATATAAAGCATAATTTATTTCTACTTGTTCTTATATATAAGCATATTAATGTCAATGTGGATCTCTACTCATAGGTTTACATTGATAAACTTACATAAAAATATAAAAAAAGTTGGACTACTATTATTTACAGCATTGAACTTTTCTTATTTCTATATATATGAACGAACTTACCTTAGATTCAGGAGCCAACTTTTCAATTTTTTAAATAAATATAAATTAATATTAGCATTAATCATGGCTCCTAACTATTCAAACATATAAGTATACGTACATATTAATTAACATTAATGATAGTCCTAAGTTGGAGACTTCAATATGCATATATATACTAAATACAAATTTTGAGGACGATGCTCAAAGTACAATAGTTGTTAACTTAAGTATGTATAATTTATTATTATTATTCTCTTAATTCTTATTTTAAAAATTAAATTGCTTTGTTTATCTTTTTTTTATATCTCATCTCGTGTCTTAGTAATGAAAAATAATAATAATAATTAAACTTAATGACAAATGTTAATCCTTAATTCTGATAGGTTCTCAACTAAGGCATGAGATATTCGATCTATGAAGTACGATCGCAATAGCAAAATTCAAAAGCAGCGAATATGTGAGTTAATTTTACTACATATATTTTCTCTTTTGTTTTATTTAATGTAAAAATATTAAATCACTTATTCTTTGTTCAAAATATAGATATTTCTTTGACATTTTTATTGTGTGATATTTTTTTTATAAAAAGGTGTTATCACTGAAACGAATTATTTCATTTTATAATATGTATTTTGATTTCGTCCCAATATATATAATAGATAAATGTAAAGTTGAAGTTTGAACGCACATACTGCAAATTAAATCCATTTTTTTATTGTTTACTAATATAATTAGTTTTTAATAAAACTATATATAATTTTCGATTATCTCATAATCTATTCATGCATCTATTATCAGAACCCAAATATTATCGACCTACAGCCTACAGGTCACGTCATCGAGAGTGAACTATACATTTAATCTTTTATATTATTAGTCAGATAGAGATAGAAGCAGAAAGCTCGTGGTCTTCTTTTTTTTTTTTGCGAGAAAAGTTTCTTTTTTGGTTAAGGTTTGACTTTTATTAATTCATTAATTAATTATTGGTTCTTTGCATCCTTTCTTTGGTTGGTTATATCATTATGTATTGTCTTATGTGCTTATAAGCATTATGTATTGGCTAATTAGCCTAAGTGTAACAATGGACATTTATGATTAAATATTGAATAAGTTTACACACATTACACTATAAATATTTATCTAGTACAGCACAATTATTCTCATGCTTATATATACATTACACTACCTGCCTTTGTTATTATATATATTTATATATATATATATATTAGATAGACTCCGTGCTCTCTCTCTCTCTCTCTCGGAGTGATCTGCAATTAAAGCTGTTAACTAGCAAGTTCTGCATGCCCATTCATCGCAAAATAATTATTTGTCACGGCGAGCATGTCGGTGATCAGCTGCAAAGAAGCTTATGGTCGAGGACCATCATCTGCTGCTAGTGAAGCAGCAGCAGCAGCATCGTTATCGTTGAGTAGTGGCTCCCATGCGATAGCCAAGAGGAAGCAGAAGCATCCAAAGATAAGAATTGTGCACATATTTGCGCCTAAGGTCATCAAGACCGAGGCACACAACTTCCGGGCGCTGGTACAGAGCCTGACAGGCAAGCCCCAGGCGCAGGCGCCCGGAAGGAGCAATCAGCTTCTCAGGCGCCGAATCAACAACAATATCAAGAAGAAGCAGATGCAACAGCAGCAAAAGACCACGTCCGTTCTCTCGTCGCCGCCGCCGCCGCCGGATTCAGAGTCTGGGTTAGAGGATAGCATTAGGTGGGAAGATATCAAGATTGAACCTCGGGTAGTAGAAGAAGAAGAAGTAGAAGTGGAAGAAGAAGAAGAAAAGGAGATGGAGATGATGATGATGATGATGACAAGTAGAAGCAGCAGCAGTAGTATTGGTAGGATTAGCAGTTCAGGAGGATTACTTGAGGTCTTGGGGGATTTAGAATTAGGATTCTTGCATGGATTTTGTGATCTGCCTTGGCCGCCGTCAATGCTTCCCATGGCTTCCTCCTCTCACATCGACGTGTGATTGCAGATCACAATGCGCGTCACCTTTGAGGGATTAATCTGATGATTAATGATTCAGGAGGATTAATCGGTTGGAATTGTGCTATATGTAATATGTTGGTGTTTCTGTATATATACATGTTAGTAGCTGCATGCGTATTTAGTAAGTTCTTTTTCGCATCAATTGTCATGTAACTGTAAGCAATAATGTATGAATAAGGTTAATTTCAAAATTGTAGGTTGGGTTCGCAATTTGTCTGTACTTAAGCTTAATTTCCAGTACTTAATAATTGCCATTATCTCCTCAGAGAGAGAGAGAGAGAGAGAGAGAGAGAGAGAGAGAGAGAGAGAGAGTTGTTCTTCCCCAGTGAGTGCTAACAACAGAGGATTCGAACTGCAAGTATGTTAACTGATGAATGCCCGTAGTTTGCTGGCTTTGGCTCCAGGATAGCATTTCCGGGAAGGAATCAGGGGGAAAAAGGTGAGGACTCAGAAGCATACCACAAGAGAGCATCTGTTATAATTTTATACCACATTATGAGCCTCCGAGCATCTACGAAAGATAATACCATGATGATGCCATCTGTTGGAAGATCATGCCAAAAAAAACACAAGATATTCACTGTTATAATTTTACATAATTTACCCCAACATGTTTCTTTTTAGGGGAGGGCTTACAGGAATGAGCAACACCTGACAGGTACCTTTTCCAACAAAATACAAGGACCTGCAAATTTACCATGCATGAGAAATAAAGCGATTCTACACAGGTCAGTCAGCTGGGAAGAAATTACATATAGCCATCCCCATCATGGTTATAATGGTCATCTCCAACCATGTGATCCTCGTCTGAGCCTTCTCTGGCCTCAGCATCCATGTCATCAGCATAATTAGCACTACGCTGGTTTCCTCCATGTTGTAGGTTTCTCAATCCATGATCACGGTCCATCAATTGGCCATGTGAAAACTGGTCGTCACCTGAAAATATGGAAACACATGAATATATTCAAGCAATTAGTTCAAAGAAAGAGTGGAAAATAATTTGCGATTGGATTTTTATTTCTATTGTTTTATCTGTGAGCCGAGGCAAACATATTGCACATTCTGAAATTATGAAAAGAATGATAGTTGTGTAAACAAGATAAAAGTAGTAAAATCAGAAAACCAGTGGTGATGGTGTAATGTGAGATTATTTAAGAAGCGAACAGAGAATTCTAATTGGCCTGATGATTTAGGCCCTGACGTTTGTGAAGTTTTTATTTATAGATAGAAAAAAAAAGCAAAACCCAATCCATTGCATTTAAAGAGTGAAAAGCCTACAACTATTACCACTTTCTCCATGTATTGCTTCGGTAACCCTTGTAATTGCATCCGTCAAAAACCGTTCCTGGTCCTGCAAATAAAAGTCTTGTAAGTACACTTTCCAAGAGAAAAAAGGAGAGGTGTGAACTATGGACAGTTTAAAACCATTTCCGTACTTTCAGGAGTTGTTTAGCCTTCTCAATCTCAGGAGAATTTGTGTGATTTGTGCTGAAAACCTTCGTTGCCTGGTTTGTACAACATATGAGACGAAAGAATGACAGGCAACATTGAACATTCGGTTTGCAAAAGACATACTTCTTTTAATAGATTTTTTGTGTTGAATATTTTGATCTCAGAAGTGCACTTATTCCCTCTGCAATGTTTGGGCAGGTGGAAATCCATTGTTGCCTGATTCTTCAAAGCTCCTGTTCCTCTTCCCACACCAGGAACAACATCACTTCGGCTGGTAGATTTTGTGTTCCCTAGTGCACCCTGACCAGAAGGTTGATTTATACCTGTATTCACTGCATGCCATCTTATATCTTCAGGTGAAATCTGAAATCAATTAAATTATTAGAACCAGGTGAAAATTGAAATCAACTAAATCATCAGAACAAGAATAGGTTACCCCTCAGTTAGGAGCACAATGTTGTACTCAGACTTGCAATTTACAAATACCAACAGGTAACCAATTAATTTTAATAAGAATATCAAGTGTCATAAAAGTCTGTTGAGAAGGTTGAGTTGAAAGAAGATTCAAGTCAAGCAAAAACTACTAAGGATGCATAGTTAACAAACATTTTCAAGATCTTGGACATGAAAGCCAAACAGGACATAATTTTAAGTATCGCAATATGAGAATATCAATGAGGATTCCATAGACCTCCAAAGAGACTTATTCTCAAGCATACCAAAATTGAACATGGCCAAATATAAAGTTGTAGATAGCTGTCAAAAGAATAATGACCACCTATTTCAGATGGAAAATAGCGCAAATCCCGTGCACACAAATCACCCTCTCCCCGAAGGTACAGCTTAACAATTGTACGAAAACTGCATTCAATTCCATGACCCTCTCAGTCACCTAAAGTGCATAAAATATGCACTAAAACTCATGCAAACAATTTGAAAGAGAGACTATCGTGCTATTTCTTGATGACAAGGCCGCACCGAAGTTGACAACAAAAAAATGAGCTGGAATTTGACACTGAGGTTAGTGATAGAATCAGATTTATAAACAACTAGAGAGTAGAGATGATCACTCAGAACAAGCATTTTTTATACTAAAGTGTTGGACGATAACCTAAGTAAATATTGGGGTGGTCAATATTTATATTACAAGCCATTCCCCACCATTTGTTCCATGAAACTTTCACAGAGAAGCTGGCCAATGAGTTTACTCTTGAATTTCACATAAGGATGAGTTTGACTGCATATTTAACAGATGAGGTCCAACTATAGAAGCATGGATCAAAGACAAATATAAAACAGTTTGTAAAAGCTGAAGTCCAAAAAACTGAAGATAACTATCTGGCACACGAATAAATACCAAAACTACTGAAGATGACTAGTCTGACATATAAACAAACTCATCTTGTTTAGATTAACCAATTTACATGTCTCACTATATGTACCCATGTCATAAACTAGAGCATGAAGACCCTAACAAATAAATGCAAATGGATAAAGTTGTTACAATTACATGCACAAAACAAAATGCAAAAATTTGAACACCTTAATTGTGTTGTACTCAGTTATAACAGCTTCATAAAAATTGTTAAATGCTGGCCACCTGGTCCAGACTTTTTGGCCAATTAGTGAACCATAAGGTGGTGGTTCATTACGTTAAACTCCAAGTGCACCAGATGAGTTCCTTTTTGCATATTGGCCCCTTCCACTAGGGCCCCCAGAAGGGTATTGCATAGATTTCAATGAAGATACACCAGCCAGTTTCTGACCCCGGAAACACAGATAACCATGGGGCACATGAGGAACAAAAAGAAATACAAGTTAATTAAATTATGTATGTCGACTAAATGACTTACTGGTTTTGGCTTCTTTCCCTTAGACTGCAGTAAGGCACGCTTTTGCACAGCTGATGATGATGGCTGCATGAAAGCAAAAGCAGGTTGGTTGTGCATCAAAGGGGATGATGCCCTCAGGGACTGAGAAGGAACAGGCTGAAACATTTTTTGCCTCTTTCGTGAGGCTGAGATAGTCGGAATGGGTACTGACACATCTGGTTGGGTATTACTACGAACTCCAATTTGAGGTCTACCTACTTGCCTCCATTCCCTAATTAAAGTTGAAAACAGAAGGAAATAAAAATAAAAGATGGATTTGACAATAGAAGAGACCACAGAAGTGTTTTACTCGGGGAAAATCATTTCATCATATACCTTATTCGTTGAATGATGCCATCAGTATCCACGCAGCTTAATAGTTCTCGATGTTCTCTATCTGAAACCCTGAGCTCCTTTCTAAGTTCAGTTAATAGGCTCTCCTTCTCCTGAAGAATTAGGTTTCGAGAAATAGTAACATTTTCCGTTACTGGAGATGGTAACCATTTTTCGTACAGATACATAGGAATCATAAATTTGTTTAGTCAGATACGCCATGCAAATTTTACCCAAGTTATTGCATCAGATTGGGCTTTAAATGCTCGAAGAACTGAACTATAAGCTTCTTTCTCAAGACTATGTATCTCTGCTTCCATATCATACTGTCTTTCAGGATATGGAACCGAACCAACAATTGTTCTCTCACTGGCTGTCACAGGCTCTCTTCTTAGACCCCTATTCTGATGTGATGGTGGAAGATCATCATCAGTTCCTGCAGTAAGTTTAGGGAAAGGAAAATGAAGACAAAAACAGGATACAGATAACATATGCAAAAGAAATGTAGAAGAAGAGCTTGAGAGGTTGATGGTGTAACGGAAACTAGTAGTCTACATTTGAATTTTAATAACAATGCAAAATCATATATCTGCACTTGATGCATAATGCAAGCTACAAAAGAACACATCTGAAAGGTCTCAGTGTGCCATACCTATGAACAACTTAGTTAAAGCAAACCATTGTCAAAAGCAAGTCACACATAAATAGGCACACCAGCGTTTAAAGTTCATATCTACATTTTCTAGAACTAGTTAGTGGTCAACATTTTTCCTAAAGACCACAATTACAAGATAAAGTGGTTTAAGTTAACTTAAGCTTTCATGGCAGCATATGCAACCTGCAGGGCTTTCACTTTATGTGAACGGACAAATTCCAAGGCAAAGACATAAAATGCATAACCACGATTGGAATCTTCCATTTGATATGTGACCACTTACAACCCGTTTTCATGTAAACCATTTATTGAGGAAATTGCATCATTTAAAACATTATTTGACTATATAATATAATGAGCCTGCATTTGTGTGTGTTTCCATAATTACATTTGAAACTTCGAATCCCAAGACTGTTAGAAAATTGTGTACATAGAATGTGCTCCTTTACTCAAATTCCTACCTTATACGCTTCATCTTCACATATAAATTAGCACAATTCATGGATCATGAATGCAGCTGCAGATCTCATAAGTTGACCCAAACTGCAGTTCTAACATTCTGAACCGCAAGATTTACTATCGGGACATATATTTCTGACATCTACATTTTGTAAGTGAGAGAATGTTTGGTTTCAGTATCTCAAATTACTACTTTTCATACTTACAAACAAACTAAACACATTGGCATAAGGTGAAATGCAATTATATTCCCATAGTACCATATTGTAATGTGGGGGCAACATCAAAAGATTGCATAAATTATCCTATCAAAGTAAAAGACCGAATTAAAAGAGCTTAACCAACAGGACAAGAAAAGGTTTCAGAGACCCTTAGAGCTTATTAGCAAGCAATTCATGCTCAAAACCCTAACCTCTCTATCCCACGTTATCCACAACATAATGCTACACAATTCTTTAGCCATTCCACGTTCAAACAAGCTTGTACGAGAAATAATTACCACAAGAAAACATTTTTTTAGGACAAAGAAACCCAAAATTGAGGCAAGAAATCACAATGCGATGGCAGGGGAGACTGCAAAAATGTTGAACTCACCACTGCTGTCGGAAGGATCATACTCCATGGCCAGATTCTAAGGTGTCGGAGAAATCCTAATACTTAAACCGGAGACAGATTTGGAGACTCGCCGACGAGCGGCGGCACTGGCGGATGCTTCCTTCCGCTACGAGGAACGCCAGCTCCAAGAACCCCCAAGCTCTGCTCCTCTTGGCACCGCCATTTTCCACCGATCATGAGCTCCGGCAGCCCATGCAGAGCTTATGGCGTCGGCTCCGGTCGAGAACTCGGCGGAAGAACGCGTCGGGATACTGGAGCAAATGTTTCTTCCGGCGACAGAGCGGTTTCGAAGAAATGAAGGAAACGAGAACAAGAAATGAACACGACGGGGACGACGTCGAGCCATTTTATAGAGAGAGCGCTTTAAAAAAAAGAGTCAAGTGTTTGGTTTGGGTTCGGGGCCCAAAACGAGCTCAAGTGCACCCATCTCCGCATGGGAGGCTGACACGCGTCCAACCAGGTGATCCGGTCGGCCCCCTGTCTTAACCTGCAAAGGAACTGCCTAATAATTTATTTTTTATGCTTGGAACTCTTGTATATGTTTTATAATTTTTTTTATGAATATTTTTTGTTATTTCATGCCGTCCATGATACAAATATTCATTAATATATGCTTTGGCTGATAAAAGAGTATACAATTTTGCAAAAAACAAAATGTTTCATTTTTTTCTATAAAAGTGTTATTTTTCTGTCCTGTATCTCACATTACACATGAAACAATTAGTTAATGATATTTATAAGTTTTTTTATGAATTCGGATTTATTTTATTACTTTTTTTTCTAACCCAATAGTTCTTATACTTTTCTTGGGGTGTAATAAAATTATTACTTTAATGATTCATTAAAAAGTTCAAAGAATTTATATCCTCCAATTTGATTCTAGACAAGATCGTAACACCAAATTAATTAGATCGTTAATAATGCTAAACAATAATGAATTAGTGGGTTCTTGACTAGCTGTAATCTAAAAAAATAATTTGATAACGTAATTAACAATGATTTATAATTAGCTTATTTTATAAGTACTATTTGAGAACAAAATCGAATGTAAGATTTAGATATCTCTAGTTTTCTTATTTCCAACCAATTGCTAGTGCTATGTATATGCACGTCTTATTGATATCATGGATGGCAGAGTACATGCTTAAAATGCATATGAATGAAGGTGTCCATCTTTTAAATATAAGAACTGATCACTCAGATGGAGATGCTATTGGGAATGCCCATTCCAGTCACACCGGGCTTGGAATATGGCTTCAGGAGCTCGTAGGGGACGATGCCCGCCCCGCACCTGTTCATCAACTTTGGATCAGCGTTGCGCCCATCGATGATCCCTTCGATCTCCTTCATCCTCCCGCAAAACCTTTCGAACGCTGCATTGATCACCGGCTCGCTCTTCCATGCCGTCTCCGGCTCCCCGCCGATGTACTCCTCGTCCGGCGAATGGGTCGACAGTATGTCGAGCACGGCCATGACTACCGTGGCCTGGATCTGTGTCGGCAGGGTCCGAAGCAGAGCCTTCTCCGGCTTCTTCAAGAACTTCTCGTAATCCTCCTTGGTTGGGTCCTCGTTGGGCATGTTGGTGCGCGCGATGGTCGGTCGGTTGGGGAAGTAACCGGCATAGTGGTACTGCCCGAAGTTGACGGCCGCGTGGTGGCCGGAGGTGACCCATATGATGGTGGTGAGGACGTGGATGAGGTTTCCTTGGGTGTCGACGGTAGGCCACCATGGTTCATCCTTCTTGTCGGCGTGGCCTTTGGTTCGGACCTCCGTCCACCACGCTTGGAGCTCCTGGTCCTGCGACACCTCGTCGTCATCCTTGTAATAGTGGCTCACGTAATCTGTGACCCATTCTTTGATGGATGACCATATCAGCAAGCCATCGTTAGCGAATGGGTAGTCCTCCAGCGTCAGCCTCAATCCATGCTCCGCGTTCGAATCCTCCACGGCCATGCCCCTAATTACCAAACATTAGACATATCCATATAATATTATACACCGCTACATTACTTTATGATATCATATATATTATACCTTTGTATGAGGTCTGCTGGTAAGGCCTCCTTGTCGAAACGCCAGAGCTTGCCGTAGGCGACGGCGCTTATCTCGATGGCAAACTTTCTCGGTGAGAAAGCTGTTTCAATGATGCCGCCGGCGTTGATGAGGGACTCCCGCGCCAACGCGTTGATTTCCATGGTGTACCGGAAGTGCGGATGCAACAGTCGATAGATCGGATGCATCTCGCTGAGTTGCCGGTTGGCGGCGATTATGTATGGCTCCACGCAACAATGAGTTCTCAGCCTGCATGCAAAAGGGAAGGAAAGGTGAGAAGTGCTCAGAACCATCATATTCATACATGGAATGAAACAAAATAAGTTCATACGAACACACCAGTGGGTGACGAGCTGGTGGAAGCCGGAATCGTGGGCATTGAAGTGGACCTTGGCGAGCTTCCAAAGCCAGGCTCCAGTGGCATCGTAGGAAGGCGTGAAGACTTGCTTCCACTGGGGCTTTGCGGGGGAGGCGGGTCGAACGAGCTCGATGGCGATGGGTTGCAGCGTGCCCTCATTTGTCAAGAAGAAGAGTGCCCGGGATCCATACAATGTCGTCCCTTCTATTTCTCTCACCTTGTGCACGTACGGTAGAAAGACGTCGTGGTAATCTATTATGAACAGCCTCTTCCTCTCGATCGCCTGCACTCATGTAGATTGCATGAATCGAGAGTTGAGATCAACCATAATTATATGGATTAAATAGCATGCATCTATTGTACCTCTTTCGTTGTCATCACCCCATTCATTTCCCTTTCGATCAGTTCTGCAGTGATTGCAGACTCCGGCGGGCCATATGTTTTCGGATCTAGTTTGCTCACAATCGGAAACTCCTGCATAAATGTCATATATTTTAGATATGAAGTGCGAAGTGTGTATTTTAGATAGATTGATAATACATCATACATTCAATAGTTGGATGCTCATAGGATTTAGGCCAGCCAAAGTTTGCCGAGAGAACTCCTCATCTCTGAACCAAGAGAATTTGTCCCCTGATACAAGATATGCATTAATCTAATTAATGACATCACCAATTAGATGAAATCTTCATAACAATATCATGCATGCACAAAAACTATAAAGACCCATTTGATCGGAACTAATTGTAATCATAAGGTGAGCAATTATATATTTTTGTAATAAGGATATATGGACATGAGCTTGGACTCATGCATTAGTTACATACTATCGATCATTTCGGGAGTCTCAAACTGGAGGACATGGTCGGCGCCACGCTCGACAAGCTTGATGAGCCTGGGGATGGCGGTCCGCATCATGGTGAGCAAGTCTCGATTGGGCAGCGGCACGCCCTCGTCGAACAACGTGTCGATGGCCGTGAAGTAAGGGAACCCGAGTTTGGTGTCCACCAGCGCCGTCTCGATGGAGGGCACCAGCGCATGCACCACCGAGCGCAGCGTCTTGGCTGAGAACGACACCTGCTTCACCTCCGAGAATGCCTCGTCCCTCGGCACGTACACCGTGTTGCTCCTCTTCTCGGACTTGGGATCTGCAAATGCACAATAGCAACATATCAACACTTGCTAAAATCAAAGTAATTAAGAATTATACATGCATTGACGTCTCAAGTATGTATATATATTATACCTTTCTTGGTTCTGGGACGCCCAGTCCTGCAACGTCTCGGATAAGGTATCTCGTTGGGGCCTCCAAGGACGTGCCTTTTCAACTCTTTCTGATCCGGGTTGCCTAGGTCATTGTAGGTGTCATAGTCGTAGATCCTCTCGAACATCTTGCGCTCTCCAGTCCCATCTCCTCGTTTTGTCTCCAGCTCCTTCTCCCTCAATCTCTGCAGTCCCTCCGGCGTTTGAGATGGCAAATAAGACTGCATATATGCACGCATGCAATAGGTTAAGCATGCGGGTGATGTCGACGAAGCCGGTGGTGAGGACATGACACTTGAGACGTCAATTCACACACACACATATATATATATATATATATATATATATATATAGGTTATACGAACCTCGCTAGTGAAGAAGACCCTCTTCTGGGGGTTATCGAACTTGGAGTGTACCCAGGACCCGGCGGGCACGATGAGGGCGGTGGTGTCATCGTAGTCGATGGTGAGGACGATCTCTTTAAGGAACATCTCCTTGTGGTGCTCGTTCTCCACCTGAACGGCACCGATCTTGCCGAACTCCGCCGGCACGGTGAAGTTGGCCTCGTACGTCACCTTGTCTATTCGGACTTTTGTTCTTCTTGCGTATGCTTGTACCATCTTCTTCTCTACTCCTGTTTCTGTGTATTAACGAAACAAGCGGATTCAAGATGCTTAGCATTTACATACATCTTAGGTTGCAGTCATTATATTCCATTTTTATATTGTCTCTTAATTTAAATTATTTATCAAAAAAGTTATCGATAATATTACCAAATAATTAATATATCTATCATTTTTATTATATTATTTATTATATAAAATTTATTAATAAATAATGTATAAATTTTACATATATTTTCGAACAAAGTAGTTAAATTTATAAATTTATATAAATTTAATTAAATTTCGTGAACTTACTTCACATTATATATATCCTAAACTCATAAAAGTATATATAAAAAATATTATAAAAAAATAGTATATTATTTTCTAAATAATATTAAAGCATTTATTATTTATAATATATGAATAATCATTATGCTTAATTTATCATATTAATTAATAGAAATAATAATAATGATCTATTTAATTAATAATGATCAAAATAATAAAAATATTATATCATTATTTATTTAGTTACTTTATCATTTATTTGAATACAATTTTAAACAAGCAATGCGAAAAAAAATATAATAGATTGTCACTCATATCACAATTTGTTGTCACTTGTTTATGGGCAATCCAAATTGTTATTTCATAGACAATTTACTAAAAGGAGGCCGAAGATGCATCAAATATGTATAGTTACAGGATAGAAATCTCATCTAAAAAGAAAATAAAGTTCTAACCAATATAATGATTGAATCGGCAAAAGAGAAGTAATGACCAGTTACTTAATTGGTATTACTTTTAACGACTTTTATATTTTTATGTTTAAACACTTTAAAATTAATATATTTTTTATAATGTGATGTGACATGTTATTTTTTTTCTCATCCCATGATAGTATTTACGAGGGAAACTTCTTTTTTTTGTACTTCCTTATTATATATATATATATATATATATATATATATATAT
>LTAE01008769.1:0-10038 GCA_001647135.1 Pontederia paniculata | reverse complement strand
CGACCAAGAAAGGTGAAGTTGTAAGGGAACCTTCGCCCTTGAAGAAGGAATTAGTGATCTCTGGAGATCTCAAGTGTGAGAAGACCGGAGCGGGGACGTAGGCCTGGAGTTCGGTCGAACCTCGTCAACAAACCCTATGTTTGTGTGCTTGTTTTTTTTCCTTCTCTTTCTCTAACTCTTAACTGTTATGTTTTTGAACTTATATGCTTCCGCTAAACATACCCATACAAATCTAGCATAATATAAGTGGCTAAAATTTTATACACCAATTCACCCCCCCCCCCTCTTGGTGCCATCCAGATCCTACATCTGGGCGTCCGTAATCAATCATCAACTAGAATCTCTCAAGTATCGGACGCCCATTGATAACTTCGGGCGACCAATTCAAATTCCTATTTAGTTAGGTCGACCAATGTACAAACCAAGGGTGTCCTATGCTGTGAATGCCTTATAACATTTAGGACTTCGGACGTCCATTGTTCTTACTCCGAACGACCGAAATCGGTTTATGACTTAAGACTAGTACAATCAAAGGTCATCCACTGAAATCATAGGACAACCATTGTGATCATAACTTAACATACCTCTCTACTTCGGTCGACCCATCGTTTACTACGGACGACCAATATCGCGAACACTATATATATAGTGGGTCATACCTAGTCGTCATTATATTTGGAAAAAACTCAAAAGGACGACAGTTCTTATCCTTCGTGTTCCTCCATCGTCTTCCCTCCGAGTTCTTATTCAAATCTTCTGAAGCTCCTAGGGATTGAAGATGATCAAAGGATCTTCAAACACGAATTCAAACATGTAGGTAAACCTAAAGCTCCATTCTCGTCTCGCGAAAACTCAGTTTCTAGATTTTACTAGGGTTTATCAAAGATTTTACTATCTTGACTAGGTCTAATCGTGTTGTGAATGTATTTTCTCTCTTACAGAATCAAATTATATGTTTCTTCCTTTACTAGACTTTCCTGCCATTCTAAACCCGCGTATTCTCTCATTTGCATTAGAGTCATGTCACCTATTAAGAAAATCGCTAAGAGACGTAGATTAGTAAAAGCATCATAGACAGCCAACCAAGTAGATGAACCGTCCTCCTCCATACCACAAGAACCAGTTGACACAGCTGAAACTCCCATCAATGAGACCCCAACCACAGCCAACCCCACTTCAATTAACCTTGTTTTTAGTTCCCGATGGTACATTAGTGAAAAGGCTCAAACTCAATTCTCAATTTTCGATAATGAGCAGCGTATAATCGAACCATACCACTCCATTGACTGGGAAAGCCTTCGGTTTCCTAGTTTAAAAGAAACCTTTGAGCAATGTGACCGGATTAATTTTTTTGATCTCGATCAACTAGTCTATCCTAATGTCGTGAAACACTACTATGTCAATCTCACCTATGATGACACATGAAGAAATCAAATCCTACCTACATGGCAAACACTTCTCCATGAATGAGTCCAAAATGAATGCAATCCTTGACACTCCAGGCTTTCCCCATATCAAACTAGTCGTGAGTGGAGTAAAAGTAGATACATTTGTTCAAGGGTCTTTCTATAAGTATCTTTCTCCTGTCATGAAAGTTGTTCATCACATTATCACTCATATAATTCTTCCTAGGGCTGATCACTACACAGGAGTAAATCTCCTTAACTTAGTTGTTCTTGCAAATCTTGTCAATCTCGCAGCTCCTAGAATTTCTCTAGGAAACATTCTCATGTATTAGCTAAGCAAAACCAAAGAGAAGATACACTCTAAATGGACCAAGGGTGCTTGTCTATAGTAAGGAAATCTCATCACCTTTATGGTTCGCAAAACCCTTAGACTTAGGTTTGCTGATAATGAAGAGGTCCTTCGTCCTACCAAAAATGACAAGATCTCTTTCATTACCTTTGCTAGAAAGGAACTCACAAAAGATACTTCCCAACCCACTTAGTTTCCCTCTACTTCTGAATACTAGGACCCTGTGTCTCAGTCATCTGATCTTCTAAGAGACCCTTCCACAGCTGAAACCTCTTTCCTACCACCTACTCAACCACATATAAATTTTCTCATTTCAACTTGCACTTCCTCCTTCTCAGCTGCATGGCCATCAAGTAGAGAAGATTGGACTTCTATGTGCACCAAAGTGGACATCATGTCATCCCAACTCAGCACAATGTCCCGTCAATTGAGTCAAGTTCTTGAGCTAATAAGGAAAGTAGAAGAAAAGCAGTTCGAGAGTACTGAAGTCAGTAAAGATCTTCAGGTTCATCATAACGAAGCTCGTCAATGTTGAGAAGTTATGAATGGGTTCATGAGAGCAGCTGGCTGTAATCCTGATGCACATCCTCCTTTTGATAATTACAAAGGGCGAGAGACAAGTCAGAGGAGTGAACAACTTGCCCCTGAGCCCACAGCAGAGGAGAGACTTGAACCCATTGCAGAAGGGGTTCAAGAGGAGGAAAACAGAGAAGCTCAGGAAGCTCAATTTGAGGATCAAAGGCAAGAAGATGAGCTTGCTGACATAGAACCAGGAGAAGTTGCTGACAGAGAAGAAGCTGTTGATCAAGACATTGACCTTCAAATTGCAGCAATTGATCAAGAGAGAATTTTTGCACAAGAGGAAGAAGTTGTCCAGACGAACATTGAAGTACTAGCTGAAAAAGCAGTCATTGAGATGCATAGTGGCCAGACTACTACTGAAGCAGCAACTGTGAGAGAAGGGATAGAGGATGAGCTTCAAGACCTGGTTGCTGAGCAAGATGAAAGTATCAACATCTTGATGGAAAAAACTGTGAACAAGATACTAGGTGAAATACCTAGGATCACTAAGGACATAAACGTGGTATCAACAAGTTCTTCCTCCTCTGAGAAAAAGAAGAAGGATAAGGATCAGAAGAATTAGATAGATATAGTTGTACTGTAACTTTTTTTTGTTGTAACCAAAACATCTTGAGTCTGAATGATTTAAATATATATTGCTTGTTGTGTCTGAAAACACATTAAATCTGAATGATTGTAATGTATATTTTTTTGTGATTTTAAATGTCTTTGTTACTCTGAATGATCTTTTATATGACATTCTGTATTTTAGAAATGAAATGAGAGTTATTTTACAAAATCTGTTGTGTCAAGATGATTTCTAAAGTATGTTGCTAAATGACAAGTGTTAAAATAAATTGCAGAACATTTCTGATTTACATGTATTGAATATATGCATGAGTTAAGGGGGAGAATTATTTGAAAATGTGAGACATGTGATTAAGAGGGAGCATTTCTGGTTAGTTAATTTTTTGTATGATTTTTATGTTTATAACTAACCCTAAGTTCACTCCTCATAAATTTGTAATCATCAAAAAGGAGGAGATTGTTGAACCTAGGATCCCCAGATTATTTTGATGATCACAAATTTATAAGGGAACTTAGTTTGTACTAATTATCTTTTGAATTGATCTTTGAAAGACATGATTTTTATGTTTCAGTAAGTTATAGGTCAACCGAAGCTGGAGAACAGACGACATATGCACAGAGAAGACATAAAGGAAAAATCCTAAGTGTGCATCGGTCATCCAAAGGATGTGAAGTGGTCGATCTATGTAAAGAACAAAGATCGAAGAAACGAAGTCAAGTACTGAGCGGTCGACCAAAGTTGTTGAGTGGACGACAAAAGACAAATTTGAACAGGATAGGTCGCCCGTGAAGAACAATGGGCGACTGAAGGTCCTATGTCATGAGTACAGAGGTTGAAGAACGGGAGCTCCAAGGAGAGGTGGACATCCTATGATGAAGTTTAAACGATTTTGAGATGGCTAATGAAGGAACGATCACCCGAAGATGAAGAGCGGACGACCATAGAACTAGAGATGAAGACAATGGACGTAAGGGTTTCGAAGTGAAGACAGTGGACGATCAGAAGATTGTCAATATTGGAAGAGGATGTCTGTAGGCGCATGAGGTGAAGCAACGGACGACCAAAGCAATGATAGAAGCAAGATTGGTCGACCGAAGATGGAGTGCGGATGACCGATGGATTTCAGACAAAGACAAAGGTCGTTTGAGGGTCTTGGTGTGAAGACAAGTGGACGTCCAAAAGTTTGTAAGGTCTGAAGTGAAATGAAAAAAAAAGAGAAGGTCGACCGAAGGATTAGCGGACGTTCGATGAGGAGAGAAAGGTCGTCCGAGAGCTGAAGAGACAAAGTAACAGTCGACCAGTCCATCTGACTATAGAAAGAAAGGATGTCCAAGGAATCTGAGAGTTGTCAGAGGACGTCCGAAGAATGTCAGAAGAAGGAGAGGACGTCCGAGGATCTCAGTGGAAAATGAGCGGACGTCTGAAGAATGTGAGAAGAAGAAAAGGGCGTCCGAGGATCTCAATGGAAAATGAGCGGACATCCGAAGAATGTCAGAAGAAGAAAAGGACGTCCGAGGATCTCAGTGGAGAATGAGCGGACGTCTGAAGAATGTCAAAAGAAGGTTTGGCGGACGTAAAAGAATCTCAATGGAAATGAGTGGACGACCAAAGTACTGAGTAAAGAGATAGCAGACGTCCGAGGATCTCAGTAATGAATGAGCGGACGCTTGAAGTACTCAGAGTAGAAGAAGCGGACGTCCAGTGGGATTCAGGGAGAATCAACGGACGACCAAAGTGGTGTCAAAAGTTTTGTCACAAGTCAAGTCAATCGACCGAAGATGAAGAGCGGGTGACCGAAGTATCTTGACAGAGGTTTTCAACTCAGGAAATGGGTGTCCGAGGAGATTGGTGTTCAATCAGCGGACGACCAAAGAAGAGTTGAAGGTGGTACAAGTCAAGTCGGGCGACCGCAGATGACGAGCGGGCGATTGAAGGAGCTTGACAAATGACTTCAACTAAAGAGTGGACGTCCGAGAAGATTGGTGTACAATTAGCGGACGACAAGAGAAGAAGTTGAAGTTGGTTCAAGTCAAGTCGAGCGATCGCAGTTGAAGAGCGGACGACCGAATGAGCTTGACGGATGACTTCTACTGAAGAATGAACATTCGAGAAGATTGGTGTGCAATCAGCGGACGACCAAAGACAAGTTGAAGAAGTGAACACAAGTCAAGATCGATCGGCCAAAGGTTTGGGCGATGACCGAAGAAACTTGACTAAGTAACAAAGGCTTGAGACTCTGAACTGCGGACGTCCGAAGGCAAATGGCGGACGATCGGAGCACGAGCAGCAGTTCAAATGAATACTTCACCAGAGCGACGGTCGACCAAAGCTGAGGAAGCGAACGACCGTGGGGTAGGTGAAGAGTACTGTACTTNGGCAAATGGCGGACGATCGGAGCACGAGCAGCAGTTCAAATGAATACTTCACCAGAGCGACGGTCGACCAAAGCTGAGGAAGCGAACGACCGTGGGGTAGGTGAAGAGTACTGTACTTGCATTAACGACTAGTTTTTCTGAGAGAGAAATTAGGTCGTTTGAGTGCAGAGTATATATTGTAATCCCAAGAGTCTTGAGAAGTTAACTTTGACAAATAAGAAATCCGAGAGCTTGAGTGAAAAGCTTTAGTTCCTCCTTCTGAGTATTCGAGTGATGAATCCAGGATAGAAGGAAGTGTGTGTTCAAGAGTGAACTTGCAAGAGGTTATCTCCTTGTCCTCTAAGAAAGAAAGGAGAAGAAGAAGTTGTAAGGAATTCTTCGCCCTTTTGAAGAAGGAGTTTAGTGATCTCCGGAGGTCTGAGTTCGAGAAGACCGGAGCAGGGATGTAGATCAAGAGTTCGACCGAACCTCGTCAACAAACCGATGTTTGTTTGATTGTTCTTTTCTTCCTCTTCTTTATATTTGTATTTGCATGCTTCCGCTAAGATAACTAACTTAGAAATTGTTGAGAATTTTTAATACATCAATTCACCCACCCTCACCCCCCTCTTGGTGCCATCTAGATCCTACAACGATCTTAGAAATAACCACATTGTTAGTTGCCCATTTAATCATTTCTTTAGCTCTTATAATTAGTTATGTTAATTATGACATGATTGTCCTTTGAGCTATTGTTAAGATATGTGGCATTCGATTTTTTGATGTTTTGATACGGAGTTTTGTGATATGATTTTCATGGATTCAGATGTTATGATATTATCCCGTTGTTACAATTTTTTTGGATGTATTATCATATAATATATAATGAATCTTGTATGAAAATCTATATATGCAAATATGAGTTATTCTCCTAATGATACTATGGCACATCGTGCATATGCATTAGAGCATGCATGGTTACTCGTATCCAAGCGAGATGATGATTAATAGTGATTGAGATGATGTATAGTGATGAGAGGCCCTCACGGTGATGAGTGATGAGTCGCGTGGGTGAGGTGTCCTTCTCGTGGAGGATGATGTGAGACTCTTATAGTGTCGAGCTACGGCAATGCGTGGGTGAGGTGATCCTTACATAGAGGTTGAGATTATTTATGATGACGAGAGGCCCTTACAATGTGGAGTAATGGCTCGCGTGGGTGAGGTATCCCTCTCGTAGAGGTGTGAGACTCTCACAATGTCGAGTGATGACGCGTGGATGAGGCATCTCTCAAGAAGAGGATGATTGAGGCCCCCCGTACTATCAATCAACGACTCGCGTGGGCAGAGTGACCCTCACATTGATGATGATGACGACGACGATGATCTACTCGTGAATGGCGTGGAAGTGTATGACACTATATATAGACCATTACATGCATATTTTACTCATACTTGTTTGCAAGTATTTTCTTATAAAATAAGTTACATGCGATATTAGTTTGTGTTTGAATTTCGTGACGTAATATTTGTACAGATTTTTTTTATTTTAATAATTTATAAAATCTTATTCTTCACTCAGCTCTTCATGTTCACCCTCTATTTTTAATATTATTTTTAGGTGAGAAGGAAATACTCTTCGGAGATTCATGATATGATTACTTTGCATTCTCATCTATATGTGTTTGGTAGATTTGAAGAGGATGAACGTTATTCTTTTCTATTTTTTTATAATATAGATTCTTTGCATATTCTTTTGTAAACCTTAGCGTCCTATTATTGTAATTATAGTTTATTTGAGTCATTGATTATTGTAGCTTGAATTCGAAATAGTGAAATATCCTAACAATCCCTCCTTGTGATGAGCGTGACGATAATGCACTAGTTTTTTTTAGACGTAGGTTATTTACACATTTCATTAGACAAAGTTAATTGATGAATTGGACGTAGTGACTACACTACACAAGCCAAAAGTTTTTTCTCTATCAACGGCAAGAGCAAGATGACTAGATTAAGAGAGAAGAAATGTGTCAAGGCAGTGCAAGCATGGTATTTTATTTCCCTTTGGCAGATGGACAAAGCCACCGAAGATTCCTAAACACACGCCTTTTTATTTGTTAAGTGTTCAACTCCAATAACTCCCTCTCTCACACACAGGGGCAAAGAAAGATACCAAACCCCGGCCATTACCCCCTGGTACAGAGCTCCCATATCCCTTCTAATCCGACGCGCGCATAAAGGGACCAACAAGCGCCGACGTTGCTCCGGATGCTGTGTCCGCCGTCGAAGTATACCTGATGCCAAAGCTCATCACTGAGCGGGGGCGCCACACCAATCCGCTGGTATGGCTCGTGGCCATCGTCTGCGCCATCCTGGCCGTGGCCGTCATCATCGCCGGCGCCGTCATCTTCGCCATCTACCTGATATACCAGCCGCGGATGCCCTACATCAAGGTCTCTTTCGCCAGTCTGACCAAGCTCCAGTACGACCAGTCCGGGCTCCTGGACATGGAGATGGCCCTGGGCATCGACGCCGTGAACGACAACGACAGGGCGCACGCGAGCTTCTCCGACGAGAGCTTCCTCCTGCGCTTCAGCGGGATCGACGTGGCCGAGCTGCGCGCCGACCCCTTCGACGTGCCCAAGAACAGCTCGTTCGCGCTCGGCTACGTGGTGCCGTCGGCGACGATCCCGCTGGACGAGCGGGCGATGGACGTCATGGACGCCGCGCTGAAGCGCGGCAGGGTGACGTTCCAGATCACCGGGCAGGCCAGGACGAGGTGGCGGGTCGGCATCTTCCTCTCGGCGCGCTTCTGGACGCACCTCTCCTGCCCCTTAAACTTCTTCTGGCCCAACGGGAGCGCCGTCAACTTGGATTGCAGCTCCAAGTCCCACTAATCGATACCAAAACCATGGTGATGCTACAAGAACAGTTTTTTTATTCTTTTTCCGGCCCCTTATTCTGACGCTTACACTTCTTAAATATATCCTAGAATTAATTCTTCATGTTATATGATTTGTATTTACTATTTAGCATCACAACGAAGATAGAATAGATAAACTTTATATCTTATAAGTAGATTATATATAGAGAGAAAGAAGGTTGTCCTATTCTTATTCGACGAGAGTCGTCATTCGTCAAGCAGTGCATTTCGAATTTAATTTTCATCAATAAATTATGGGCTTTTTATTTTCTATTTTCAGTATTTTCCTTCTTCATGAATGGAAAAATTATTGTAACTCAAAATAAATTATTTTTTCATATTAAAATATCTTAATAAGATGTTTTCCTTTTTTGCAACGTATACACGATCGCAAAAGATTTCAGCCGTCGATTTAGTTTGACGGTTGAAATTTTTTTCCTTTTTTTAGCCCTAAATCAAAACCCATGTTTTCTTCACAATAAACGGGGATGAGGCGCTCGCGCCCCCGGAGAAGTCATGACAGATTGCAAACACACAAGGTGTTCGGGTAAAGCCTCAGAACTGAATAGATGTCTTTTTTATGTGGTTAGTGGTTACTAATAAATGCATAAGTCATGGTTGTTTAAGTATATGATTGACTCTGGTAATCATAACAGCCAGCATGTGTAAAGTATTGCATGATTAGAGCATAGTATTCATAGTTTGTTAACACGTAATGTGGTCTGCATAAGGAGCTAATCTATACACTTAAATGAAGTTTTTTTTATCTCATATGAGAAATTCTTAAATTGTATTTCCTGTTGATCGAGTCTATCCCCATCTTTCAAAAGGATAGATGTTTCCGATAGTGATTAAGCTTTCATACACCTCTATTCTTAAAGGTTTCCAAGATATAATTTATTTTATTGTGCCACAAATAAATTTTAAATAAATTTATTAGCTTGATTTGATTAGTCCTTATACTATTAATTGATTCATTCTTATTATTATATAAACTAGTTTATTAACTCGTATGGTGTGATGCACGAATATTTATATATATGAATTATTTCAACTTAATGATTATAACATAAATTTTTAATTTTGACATAACGTACTTATTTTATAGGATATCATAACTCGATAACTCTATTAATTATTTAATTCTTAACCTAAAAGTGACATTAAAAAAGATGAATAAATATTTATTGTATAAAATGAAAATTAACAAACATAACTATTTCATTTTTCATAATTCAATTATTTAAATTTTAATAGTAAATATTAATATGAAAATATTTTTTAAAAAAAATATAAATTGAAATAAAATGTGAAAATAAATATGTGCTATTTTGTAAGTCAACTCAATCTCCTATGTGTTTAATAACATAAATCAAAATGTAAGATTTTATAAACTATATATTTATTATTTAAATATATAATTTGAAAATAATTCTTTTTGAGAAATTGTGAAGATACACCTGGAATTAGCCTAATCATGAAAATATAATAAAATTGAAATTTTAAAAAATTACTCTTGTTAGGCTCTTTAAAAGTAAAAAGTATCTCAACACTTTTTCTTGAAAAATGTTCTCAAATAATAAGTTCAAATTTTAATTCAATAAAATTATGAGTTTGGACTACTTTTAGATAATGATTATTTTGTTTTTTTTTCAAAAAAAAATATAAATTTAATGAATAATTATAAATTATGTGGCTATTTGAAATTCAGCATCATCGTCGTCGTCATCATCATCATCATCATATTATTATAGATATATATCATCATTTCTTTCTTTTTCATAAATATATATAGATATAACCTTTGGGTATATAGTTATAATATGTACACTAAAAAATTGAATAATGATACACACACA
>LTAE01008768.1:0-19897 GCA_001647135.1 Pontederia paniculata | reverse complement strand
TCGACGTTGGCGCCGATTGCCAGGACAGATGATGATTGTGCGATCTGGTGACAATTCGTCGAAATTGATGGTCGTGGAAGATCTGCGTTGACAGTACGAGGCGAGGACTGCAGGTTATGTGTTCGCAGAGGACGCGATGAGAGTGAATCGTGAAAAGAGGAGTTCGCCGGCGTAACTGGCTCTGATACCACTGTAGCAGGAATAAGGGGGAGAGAGGAAGGGTTCGCCAATCGCGATTGGGGCTCCTTGCACGCGTCCTTTACCCATATATAGGCGCCGCTTGCTCGCTGCACTCCGCCCCTGTGACGCGGCTGATCATCCGACGAAATCGCGCGGCCGTTGCGCCGCGTTTGTTCTAACGGCCACACGCAACACCGCGTTGCGTTCAATCCAACAACTTCGACGCCTCCGCGTTTGTTGGTCTGTTGGCGTGCGCGATCTTCGTGGACGAGTGACCACATATGGTCACAACTATAACAACCGCAACATGATTGAGGTACTCATCATCAACGGTGCCACTAGGGGGACCGCCAGGTGGTTCACCTAACTTTGAACATCTACTATATTGGCCGAGACTCCACCAAAAACATAATAGGTTCACGAATTTCAAGCAGTGTTATTAAGGCCGGAACGGATCGGTCGGTCGGACTGGTCCAATCGTCGACCTAAAACGGCCTATGGTCCATTTCTAAATCGCTCAATGAGTTAGGCCGAATTAGACCAAATTGGACCGATCAAAACCGGCAAGAACCAATTAAAACCAATAAGAATCAGTCAAAACCGGTTCAAATGAACCAAATTTTTTTATTAAATCATATTTAATTTTTAACCCATGAGCCTCCTTCCTACTTAATACTCACTACTTCATAGTCATCTCCTAGTACTATCCATGTGGGACTATTTGAGTTTCCTCATTCTCTTCAATTCAATACTTTACATTTTTTGATCATGTGACTTGTGAGGTTTACTTTTTTGTTCATAATTTTTAATATTAACCATACGAGTTATTTTATTTAAAAAATATAATACATAAATATAAATATATTTTTTTTAATTAAATGTATGATTTTATTTAATATAATATATGAATATATTATAAAAATATAAATAAAATATTATGACTATATTAAGTTTTAAATCATAATCATCATTCTCATAATAAAAAAAATAAAATGAGTAAAAATATCATTATAAATTAAATCTAATAATAAATACTTTGATTTTAATTATATTTTGTTGTCATGATTATATTAAAAAAATAGTAACATATGTCAATAAATAATTTAATTTAATATATTCTATTGATTATATTATTTTATTAATATCGGTCCGATCGAACGATTCGATCGGTCCGATCGATTCGACCTGAACCGGTGAGCTCTCCGGGTCACTTGCCGGTTCGGTCCTAACAACATTGATCAAGCGAGCAACTGTTGCAAGGATGTACCACTCAGTGTTGTTGGTTATGTTGCATGACCACGAGTACGGTACCAATACGGATATGAATATGGGGTATGTTAATTTTTTAAAAAAATTAGGGTACGAGTACGTTAATATAATATGTATATTATTAATATAAAGATAATTAAACTTTTATAAAATAAAAATATTACTTATTAATAAAATATATAAATATTTTTTTTTTAGTTTGTATAGAACTAATAAAGACAACTCCTCACCTGTCTACTACCCACTACGAATACCAAGCCCACTACCCATTGAACAAAGAGAAAAAAATAAACCCTGACCATGACTCGGCGCTTCTGGGGTTTGATGCTGGCGGTACATTTTGTTTTCTTCAGTTCGCACCTGGTTTGCTGTTCCTCTATTTTGATCCGGAAGTTTGACGGGGGAGAAAGAAGGCTTCCTGTCCACAAGCAATTCTCGATGGACCAAAGACTGCTGATACTGATTACAGGCACACTGACAATCGAGAAGCTCAACACACAGAATTTGTGGTGGCGTGGTGTATCACGGGGTGCCTAGCGTGGGGTCCTGGGTGCGATTGCATTTGGATAAATATAAATAGCAATAGAGCTTTTTCATATATTTCTTTTTTTTCAATTGTTTTTGTTTTTGTTATGTTTTGTTCTAACTGGTTTTGGGTGGAAATTATTTGCAAAAACAATTGTATATTTAAAGAGTTCAATGAAGATACAACATTAGATTAATTTTGAATCGTCATCTTTTAAATTAATTGTCCAAATCAAATAGATAATTAACATTCTTATGACTTAAATAAAATTTAATTAGATAACCAAATTTAAAATGTATGATTTAAAACATAAGACAAACACTGTTATCAAACACTACATTTATTTATTTCATATTTTTTAAAATAATGATCCCTTTCAAAAAAAAAAAAAGAATATTGATTTTTTGGAGAACAACCTATAAAAGATCAAACATTCACTCCAAACTATGTGAAACGCATGTCATTTTATATCATTTCGCCTTAATTAGTTTGTGAATTATGAGAACATAAGTACATCCATGACACACCATCAGTGAACAAAGGTATGATTTATTTGCTTTTACAACTAAAATTTATCTTATATTTATCTAATATTGAACTTTTCTTTTGGCTATTATCTCTAATAATGAATTTAGGTGCGTAAATTTTGTTTAGCTAATAATACATTTTCTTTTCATATGCATTATATTGTCATTGCACATCATATAACCATACTAACATTACGGAGTTAAGAAAATAACTAATATTAGTGTGGTCCATAGCACGATTAGGCTCTCGAAATATACACCTGAATACATAATTATCAAAACAAGATCTTACCACATAATTGATTTAGTTGGTAAGTGACCTCAGCTAAGCGATTTGAGTTAATAGTTAAGATTCTCCAAGGATACCATTGAAAACAAATTAATATTTTTGAAAAAGGAATTAACAATCTCCACACCCAAAGTGGAACTAATCACATACTACTAAGTAATACTAATTACCTTTGGACAATAAAAAAATCTTAAGAAATCATCAATCAACGATAAAATTTCCTACTCGGCGATCGACTTCAGGTAATTCTACCATATACAAACGTAATTTAGACTCAGCTGACAGCACTTTAGGATTACATTTGATTGGTGAGATTACTTACATCTCTTTTTTTCCCAGGTCCCATGACCCTGTATTTGTAACTTACTTTCATTTTTGTTTTTTTATATTAGGGAAACACTATGTCATATATTGCACGTTTACAAAAAATACTTCATATGTTCTTTGTTTAAAAGCTCATGCAAGCAGATAAGGTGAGTAAAAGTGTGAAATCAGTGTTTATCATAAGACAATTTGTCTTTTCAAAGTAAATAGAGAAGTCTCGAAGAATGTATGACCTCTAAATTATCAACAAAAAGTTCTAATCATGAGCATGAAACAAATGCCAACTTTGATAAATGGTGTTACGTGTGTCAGTCTTAAGAAGGTAAACCAACGCCAAATGGATCTGCAATGCTTGACGAGCTTCAAATCTCAAAAAATTTAGATCTGCAATCCGAGTGAATTTTTATCCCAAGTGCTTTACAACGTTAAATCCTTTAGCAATCGAAGGATCACCGGGTTCTTCTTAGGACATGAAAGTTTTCAACTGAAGATATCCAGTTGGAATGCACTCTTCTTCAGCAGTCCATTTCATTTTATGAGATTTTTGTAATATAAGAAATGAATTCATTCTATCTTCCAGGACTTTTCAGATATATGAACTGTATCCTCCTCCTAGGGGTACTCTCGGCTTGAATACTGATACCACAGAAAGGCAAGGACAACATCTAAAATGCACACTCTGTCAGTAAAAAAAAAGCACCATTAGCTGTCATAATCATAATTCCATATGGAAAAGAAAACACAATTTTGGGTTTAAATATAAATATATTATTTGAGAGAAGAAAGGATGAACTCCAAATTCAGAATATCATCCCAAATTTATTATCAGCAGAAGATAGGTTACAACCACTCCTAATTTATCTCAAATTGCTTGCAAAAGAACCACAGGGGAAAAATATATCTGAAGATTTTCTAGGATATTATGGAAAAAGTGAAATACAAAGAGTTTTTTTTAATCAGATAAATTCAGCCAATATTAGGTCTGCTAGCAATTGGCTGACCCGGCTGTTATATTATCCCATGGTTTAAAATCAAACGGAAACTAATGACTCTTCTATTTGAAGAGTACAGTACTTGCAAATAAGTTGGTTTTTTTACTCACCGGGATACTTAATAATAGACCTTGAGAACTGACAAGAACAGGTATCCCTCTTCTTGCAGGCACTGGAATGAATTTCAAGGCTTTGAGGGCATGTTGTGCCTGCATTTGTAAATAACTGCTTGCATATTTGTGTTGAACATTCTCCTGCACTTCACCTGTTGACACATCAAGATGACCTTGAGATCCTTGAATTAACTGACTCTCTGAAAGTTTGGCAAGATACAACCAATCACCATCAACCATGTGTCGAATTGCAGCTGTCTTTTCATGACTAGTCATGCAGAATTGGCAAAGATGGATTTGATGTCCATCCAAATATAAATCTCTCTCATCATGTCCGGACTGATTCCATGTTACTATGAATCTGCTCATGAAATGGCATGATTGTCCAGGATGAAGTTCTACATTTGATGCGTTAGAAAATTCAACACTTGATACATGCTCGGTTTGAACTTCTGTTTGGATCCTAAATTTTTCATGCTCCTCATTTTTCAATAAGGAGATGAGTTCTAAAGTTGACTCACTGATAAGATTGAGTTGCTTTGCTTCATTTAGAATATCCATGGATAATCTTGAATGTATGAAAGGTACATCATCTTTCTCCTGCATTGCCTCATCAGAATGTGATTTTGCATCCATGATAATCTGACACAGCTCAGAAGAAACAGTAGAGCGAAGCTCCAGAGATGAGTATTTGTAGGACAAAGTTGTCCTAGATGACTGAGGTGAATCAGTTGAATAACAAATCATTATTTTCATGCCTTTAGACCGTGGAGCAGCAGAGAGATAACAACCAGCTGCAGTAAGGGAGCTCTGCAAAGTATTTTTGTCAAAAGGACCATTAATACATGTTGAAATAATATAACATAACCATCATCTGTATTTTCCATGAAGAACAATATTTATTATCAATAACTGGAGATCTTAATGATACTCACAAACAATACTAAACATTAAAGAAATTCCAAGATATTGAAAGAATAATTATTGCAACTTAAAAGAATAAAATAGGAATAAAAAATAAATGTACTAAGGAAGAGGAACAAGTGCAACAAAATAAAATGCAGATAATTATCAAGTTAGAAAAGCAGATCTCGTTCAACTACTTGTTTCTGACATTTCCTGGAAATTGCATAACATGCTTTAAGCATATCAATAACATATGGTTCATCTACAATCAGTACAATTATTAAACTGAAACCTATTAATATGTACAACAATTTTGTGTGATAAAAGTATAATATACCAAATAGGCAAGATGCTTATTATTCTATTATATACATCCAAATCTGGGTATTTTGGACATATTCATACTCATCAGTATACTTGCAATATTCGAAAGCACTTCCAGAGAATAATGATAATATTATATGTCAATAATGAAAAAATAATGTTAAGTATGTGACGCATGTATTGACGTGTTGATGGTCTGTCTCATAAACAGGACTCGGTCCTAGATCCTAATAAAATGTATGCCAATTCTTCTACACATTTATGCTTCTTCAAAACCCCAACATCAGCATTTAGTCACCCTGAATTATCATCCTGTAAGTCCCATCTTCCTTTCGGAGCACATTATCATTACATTTCCTTATTCTAGGCTGATCCAATTCAGGTTCCTCGATATCAGGAAAGTATAAGGTAATTGTCCATCAAGATGTAGAGGCAAGCGTAAAGAATTTGGAATTTTTTTTTTAAACCAACAGTAAGTGAAGACAATCTTTTTCTCACTTGTCCTAATGAGGAGACTAGGTTTACGATTGTGAAATAAACAGTAGACCCAAAGTGTCTCAGATATAGGTCTAGAGTGCACAATATAATAGTGCAAGGATGCACCAACTTTAATAAAACGTGAATTAAGAGTGGCATGCATTTTGTGAGAGAAGTCTAGTATCTGAGCATCTAGAGAGTAACATGAGAACGTGACACTCATCATTCACATGTTATACAACCTGAGGATGTAATTATCAAGAACTTTTCTTCTTTGAGGAAGGAAAGGATAATTACACAGGTCGGTAATTATCCATGTATATTAAACTTGAAAACTATAACTTTACAAGTAAAGGAAGACAATGATGAAAAGTTCACCATGTCTAAGGGGTGTTGGCACCCTTACAAAAGACTATCCAAGTCCCCACTCTCTAATGTAAAAAATGGTATGATGTACAATGTTCTCAACATAACACCTCTCTCCCCTGAAAATGGTGCGATTGCGCTGTAGCCATATCCCCCACATAATAGCAAGAGCTATCACCACCATGCATCGCGGCTCCTGGCGATGGCGTGCGCTGGGCACTCTAAGGGAACTCCAAAAACTGTTTGCATCTGATAAATCAAAAGTCATGCACCCAATGCGTCGCCACACCTCTATGGCTATGCTGCATGCAATAAACAAGTGGCTTATGTTCTCCACGTCCAGTCCACACAAGGCACAGGTGGTATCCATATGTGGAGCCCACCTAGCACTGTAGGCTCTAGTGATGAGTCGACCCCTCCTAAATAGCCAAGCGAAGATCCTAACTTTAAGGGGTGTGCGAGAACGCCAGATATTGACATAGTCTGCTCTGACGGTCTCCGAAAGTGTACTACCTAGGAGTAGTTGTCTATATATACCACACGATGCGTACTGTCCAGAGATCCATGACCAACCATCTTCCCTAGAATAGTTTGGGCGGTGTCTCGAGAAAGTAGTAGCAACTCCTCAAACATATGATCTGACAGACCTCGTCCGAACAGCGGGGTCCATGTGCCGTCACCAGAGTCGCCCATAGGTGACCAGTAGTCGAAAACTGATGCATATCGATCCGTCGCTAGTGCCGCCAGTCTAGGAAAGGTCGTGGCCAATGTGTCTCCAGGTAACCAATCATGATCCCAGAATCTAAACTACGTCCCAGATCCGAGGGACGCATAGAATTGCGGCCTCATCATGGGGATGATCGCAGCGACTCCACGCCAGAAGGGTGAGGAGCCCCTGATAAGTGTCGGCCGAGACTCCCATGACATATCCCTGCCATAGCATGCAAAAAAGACTGTACTCCATAGGTCACTGCCGGTGCCCATAATCCGCCCAACCCAACGTGCAAGCAGAGCGCAATTGGTTCGACGGAGATCCCAGGTCCCTAATCCTCCATTAGAAACTGGGCGACATACCTCCCTCCAAGCTACTAAGTGTACGGAGGCTCTCTCTGTACTGCAGTCATGCCAAAGAAATCTGCTCCCTAGAGAATCGATGCATCTCTCCACCAGTGTTGGCATCCGAAGAACCGACGTATAATATATGGGAAGTGATGATAATACTGATTTCAAAAGGACCAATCGACCTCCCCGGCTTAGGAGTCGCGAGCTCCAACCATGTAACTTGTGCTCCATGCGTTCGATGACTGGGGTCCAACTACGAGACCCAATATAGCGATCCTATAGCGGTATACCCAAATATGTAATCGGCAATGTGTCTATAGGCGTGCGTAGCTCCTCCGCACAACGTGTAGCCTCCTTTGTCCCCATGCCGAAAGGAATGAATCATGATTTTGCATGGTTTATCTGTAGTCCTGAAGCCATCCCGAACAACTCCACCAAAATGGTCGTCCGTCGCGCCTCTGACTGTGAGCCCTTAATGAAGAACAGTGTGTCGTCTGCGTACTGTAAGAGGGGTACCAGGATACCTCTGTCCTGACCCGAAGAGAATCCTCTGATGATACTAGCATGACACGCTACGAACGTACACCTGACCAAGGCATCAACTGCAAGCACAAAGAGCATCGGCGCCAGCGGGCATCCTTGTCGAACCCCTCGTTGAGGTTGTACCCACCCGCCTGCCGCTGCCCATTGACCAAGATCGAGAATGAAGTTGTGGATATGCATCTCTTCATCCATGAGATCCAAATCGGAGCGAAGTCGTGTGCCTGCAAGGAGTGCCATAGGAAAGACCATGAGACTGAGTCGTAGGCCTTGGAGAAGTCGACCTTCCAAAGGAGCCCTTGTCGCCCCGTGCGTCTCCATGATGCTATGATCTCCGAGGCGATGGTGTAACTGTCGATAATGGATCGACCCCTGATGAAAGTTGATTGTACCGGGTGGACCAAGCCGTCTAGCACCTCTCTCAACCGGTTTGCCAAGGTCCTAGCCACAATCAGGTAGATGGCATTGATAAGGCAATCGGTCGATAGTCCCCAATGTCCTCCGCAGGTGAGTGTTTCGAACAGAAGGAAGCGATTGAGGCGCTCAAATCCCCTATTTCCCTCTGGTGAACTCCTGGATGACTGCCATCACATCCCCTCTCAAGAGGGGCCAAAACTCCTCGCAGAAAAACATAGGAAAACCATCAGGCCCAAGAGAGCCCTCACTGTTCAGATCCCTCCATGCTCGCATGACCTCGCCTCCGTGATGACCTGCAACAAAAAAGAAACTTGTTCATTAGATAATCGGGGGAGGCCCTGATCACACCACTTCCACCTAGGTGGGCAGGGTCTCCTCGAGGCCTCCTGGAAGGCTGTCCCAATCTGAGCATGGCCTATGACCTACGTTCCGTGGACCCTGATCCTATCAATGTGATTAGATCGACGCCTACAACTCGCATAGAGGTGGAAGAATCTGGTGTTGGTGTCGCCCTCCCGAATCCATGTCTGACGAAAGCGTTGCCTCCATTGGATCTCCACCTTCCTGTCCTCGTACTGAACGACCTCTTGATGTTGCCTCCTCTCCATCACCTCTTGGCCGGCCAGGTCTCGGGTGTCCTCCACCTGGTCCAATCGGGAGATCGCTGCGAGGGCCTCGGCTCTCCGTCTCTCCCCATCCTCCCGTACCTATCTCCTCCATCTCCTGAGGAAGTCCCGAAGGGCGGCTAGCCTGGTGGCTAGTGTCTTGGTTGTCGAATCTGATGCTAGGGTGGCGACCCATAACTCGGCCACAAGGTCTCTGAATCCCTCTTGTAGGCATACATTCTCTTAATAATCAATCATGTCCCTCTCAAAAAATCATCCTGCAGCCTGTTAGTTTATTGTCTATTATAATCCCATGCAATTTTCATTTTTTTTCCCAAAATAATGAAACATTTTTTCCTATATAAACACTCAAAGCACTCCACACCACTGATAGAGGTTTACATTTTCAAAAAAGTTCAAAGAACTACAAAAGATGAGAGGTGAAGTTGATCAACATTGCAAGAGATTTCCCAATAACAAATTCCAGGGTATAAATGAAGCATTCATTTTCAGATATTATCGAAGTCTACTCAGCAAAACTAAATACCAACGCATCAAGAATATCACGAACCATTTAACATTCTGGGACCTGGGTGAATAATCAAATACAACATTTTCTGTGGAATATTAAGCACATAACCTTAAATGGCAATGTACTTAGTAAAGTAAAGAAGAGTTTATTAGAAAATGTCATACAGCCATTAAACCATAAAAAGGAAAAACTTCTGAATCCAGAAACATGGTACCAGAGTAGTGAAGCTGAATGGACCTTGCATGGGATGTTACGAATATAGTCCAGTAGTAAATGTAATGCACTGCCACGCACGGGTCTGTGCCTTTGTGAGATATACTGTTGCATTCAAAATGCCATATGAGCACGATGTAATGGAAAGTTACTTTATACACATGAAAATTTGACTTTTGCGATATCTTTGTTTGTAGAAAAAACCTCTGTAACATGAAAACAGAAAGTCTACCTGCATGATCAACACCAAATATCTCGACAGACAAATATCATCAACACTTGATGGCTTGAGGTTTTCCAAATCGATAATAGCATATCCATGCTGTAAACATCAATAGGCAAGTGAAAGTTATGAAACAATTTATGCATTCCAAAGAAAGACAAGCTTTGAAATACAATACTCTAGAAATCTTGTAATAATAAAGTTCTTCTGGGTTTCAGTTATAATCTTGTGGTTGACTAATTACACAGTAAGCAAGTCTTCTATTTTTAAATAGAAGTTAATCTTCAAACCAATAATATCATTGCCATGCTCAAACATCAATAGGTATGCCAAATTTCTGACAAACTTTTAACTTGTAGCCACATAGAAAGATGAGCTTTGGAATGTGATACTTCAGTAGCCCATGAAAACAATAAATCTTGTGGTTGACTTTTGTCAATTCATGATTTGAGTAAGTTCCAATTTAATAATACAAACTTTTCAACTTGATAATATGTTATATAAGATATTTTGGTAAGAGGTATATATTACCTAATAATGTTTTTATAAGTAAATATTATAATAAATATTGCTAGTTGGATTACTTGTGTATAATAAATATCGTAATGCACATTAGTGATAATGTAATAGATGATGATACTTTTGTTAGACAATATAGATTGTTAAATAATGTTAAAAAGTAATGCACTAAACTCATCCTTAAAGTGAATTTAATTAAGATTCTTAGTCATTAGTGTCTAGAATTCATTTTACCATTAATATGTGATTTGAAAAGCTCTTGGTTACACAGTAAACAACCATTTCTGAATAGAAGTTAACCTTCAACACAGTTCTCTCTTAAAAAAAAACCTTCAACACAGTTCACAGAGGAACCGGACTTGATTGCAGTAACCAGATATGGAATGAACAAAAAGGTTCTTCCAAGACATAATATTAAAGGAGAAAGGTAAGCATTACTCAATAACAGTCATTTACTCATACTAGAAAATTAAATAATTCCAAAATTATGTTGCTCTCCTCTTGCATTTAAACATACCCACCCAATCATGTTCTCCTGACTCCTGAGTAATAAAGTTTTTAAGTGGTTTGTTGAAGCCATAGCTGTCTGTGTGGTATAGTCAGTCCCCTGTGGTCAGCATCACAGAATAAAGAACTCGCTGAACCAAATAAACCAGTTGGTTCATACTGTTCAGATGGAAGCTTGGTTCATTTTGCAGGCATTACAGTTGACTGATCCATCTTTTTTTAGGCGAAAAAAATGACTTTGGTAGTAATCCCACAACTTATCCATCTTTTTTTAGGGTGAAAGGGATGTCTATAGTTGTTTAGTCATCAGGCAACTAATCCATCTTTTATTCAAGAATGGAAAGGCAATCTAAAGTGAGGAGGTTGTTCCGTAATACCCTGTTCATTTTACTAAATGATGTCAATAAGCCAGATGACTATTGTCCACCACAATCTATGGTCATTATTCACATGAGGAAAAAACTTATCTATCTTTTTCTTCCTTTTCTGATGAAAAACATCTGTTTTCTTATTTGGGCTCCGTCATTATAAGAGGAAGAGTCTCAAACCCCCTCCCTCCTACCTCTTCAAGAGAAAGAGTCTCTCAGTCTCTCTCCTTCCCCTACCCCTCCAGTAGTTCCTACAACTATAGGTGTTTTTTTCTTGTGCTGCTAGTTGTCTTCAATGAATTATGGTTCAACTTTGGCCATTTTTTCTTCTCTTGCTGGAGATAGATATCCTCAGGTTTTTTATTCATAGATCTGGCCTCTGCTGTTTTATGCATCATCAGTTTGAGAAATAAATTAAGATAACGAGTTTGATTTTTGTTTGATAGGATTTAAGGGGAACCAGTATATCAGCGACACATACCAACATTTCATTTTTTGATTAGCACAAAGATGTACCACTGACAATGAAAAAGAGAAACATTCTAACAATGAAAACATGCTGTTCCTCCCCATTAATAAGAATTAGTATGGTTTATTTTTTCACTTTTCACCATATGCTTTTACTCCCAAATTGGAAATTGTTAGGTCCTGACAGATTCAAACATTTTTATGTATATGCAGGAACCTCATTAGACCAGAGAAAGTTATATGGGCTGGCATGCCTCAAGTATTCAGATAAACTCTCTGTACCAAGCTAAATTTTCACTGGCTAGGAGTGATTGAGGAAGAAGGCACGCTGACTCATATTTTTAATCACTATAATCGGTTATGTGCAATATTCAATAAAAAGGGAAAACCCAAAGCATTCAACTAGAGTGGTGGGCAGGGCAACACCATACAAACATTCTTCCTCCATTTTCTCAGAGAGGCTCTCTGTTTCAACACCTAAATTATATCTCTGTCACCGAAACAGGAGAAAAAACTGTTAATAGTCATCTGATTCACTATGCTTGGTACTGAGAGGATACACACCGAAAAAGAAAAAAAAAACATGATCATATGGTCATTATATTCCGTGAAGAAAAAAACTAATCTATTCTTAGCTAAATAGGTAAAGTTGAGTATTAATTACCTCAGTCATCTCCACAGTGTGTTCTATCATCAAACGGCAAGTATTCTCGACATATGATCGTGTTAACCGGCAAGCAGAAAGGAACCTTTGCAGCTCTGTTGCGAAGAAGCCTGAAAGTTGGACCAAAATAGATACTCTTAAGTACAACCTCTTGTCTCCCTTTGGTGGTATGAGATAAAGAAACCTAGAGTTACTAAGAGCTAACTGTTTCACTCGAAAGGTATAAAATGTTTTCTTTTTGAGAGAGAGATATAAAATGTTTTTAATGAGAAGGAAAAATTATAAAATGTCCAAGTTTGGCATGGTGAACAAAGTTCATATTCAGAGTCTCCTTTGTTGATCACCTTCATACTCCAAGCTTCTGTAAGGGAAAATATTACGAATTTCAATTGTCAAGCTGCCTTCATGATACCAGTATGTCGTATGAGTCTTAAAAAAATATCATGTTATCCCATGATTATTTTTTAAGCTTCTATGAAAACTAGAAAATACTGTTACAGCCTGGGCAAAAGGTGATATGCATCCATCCAAAAGGTTAGATAGCCCTTTTTCTTCCAAGAATCTTGTTCGGTTTAATCCAGGGAACAGGTAAAAAAATAAACAGCGTTACAGTTATGTGGAGATCAACCTCTTAAGTCTGCCAAAGCATAATTACCATTAGTCCATCAATTTTCTGAGATTACCATTGCGGATTGGACATAAGAATTCATATGCTACAAAAAAAGCAATAACATAACCTGAAGCAGTGGTTAGTTCATAATTTAAGCATTTTTGGTCTTTCTTTCAATCTAAATTTCCCATCAGTATCTTACATGAGTTCTGTAATTGTAAGCTTTTACGATAGATGTATCCACCACGTTACCATACATATGCTTACTTGATGAGGAACTCCTCAATGACAATCGTATTCGATTCCGTGCAAACAATGGACTTTGGTTTGTTGGATCTTCCACCCACTGCTGATAACCACCTTGACATATCTGCACAAAAGTTGAACAATATTAGTTACAGAAGAAAATATTTGCAACAAAATTAATACAAGAAACAAGCAATAGCATGCTTGCTTCTGGTAGCTCCCTTTTTCAACTAAATGAATTCTCAGAATAAACATATACAACAAAAGTTATCAATAGATGTTCTCTACCTGGTTTCAAAAGTACATAGGGACACATTTGAGGTATCTGACATTGCAATCTTCATGACCTAGATGGAGAACCTTGCACTATCTACTTAATATGGTGACTTCCGTTATAACGTGATCGTATTTAATCAACTCTTACCACTTCTCCTTAATAAATCAACATTTACCACTTCCAATTCTGAGTTTCATAGACATTTCAAAATTTAACTTATGTTTGGTGCCTCTAAATCCTTCAAAATTTACAATAATCAGATAATCATGGCCAACAATAAACATCCAAGCTGTCAAGGAATATTTATAATTGTTAATCAAGTGCACATTCATGCAAAAGAGAAATTCAAAAATATGAAGAAAGTAAAAATAGAGAAGGATGAAAGAAAAGAAGGGAAAGAATAAGAGCTGTTAGAATGGTTTAAATGTTAAGAATATGTAACAAGAAAATGAATGAGTAAAAGTAAATTTTCCATTAAAAAAAAATGAAGACAAACATAAAATATAACTAGAAATATGATACTAACATAGTTCTAATTTTTGGCATGATACTTCAAGTTGTATTATCTCTGCATGCAGCTGTATGCAAGAAATCAGATGATCAATACATATGTGCAACAGTGGTGATGCAACTATTTTCAATTGTAATCTTCATTTGGAGGAACACTGGTAATGCATTGAGTTTTGTTAGGGAAGATAATGCATTCAGATTATCGGATATATTTTTAGCCTTATTTTTCATGAGAAAACATACTTCAACAAGGACATTGTTAACCGTAATGATTTGTGTATCAACAGAAAGAAACATGTCATAATGCACTTATTATTTGGTTTCAACAAAATCAATTCATTCAAAGAGTCATTCCTAATAGAGATTAAGCTCCAACTTAGTAAAAGGACTCTTCTTACTACACAAATGAGAAGAAAGATATGCCATATTTTCTTCCCTTGCACTTATATCTTTGTTTCATTAGACTCACTTCATTCAGTTGAGTCATTCCTAATAGAAATTAAGTGTAGTTGATGTATTAACCTTGTACATGTCATCTTTTGAGAATTCCATCATGGGTCGCACCAGTAGAACACCATCATAGCATGAATCACAACTTAAATATTCAGGAAATAATTGTGAAACAAATGGCATGCCAGCCAGCCCAAGGACTCCACTGTTTCGGGATAACCTCAGAATCAAAAGTTCAGCCTACATTTATCAAGATGCAGTAACTTTTAGATCCACAAGCAAATCAAATTACAGAAAGGACAAGTTACCACTACCTTTAATGCAAAAAGAAACAAACAAACAAAAAACTACAGATCACTTGACATAAGAGGTCCTTTTAACGGAATTTGATGTAGTTGTATCAACTTGATTATTAGCAACTCTAACCTCAATGTACAACCACC
The DNA here is from genome assembly GCA_001647135.1 of Pontederia paniculata. Classification (NCBI taxonomy): domain Eukaryota; kingdom Viridiplantae; phylum Streptophyta; class Magnoliopsida; order Commelinales; family Pontederiaceae; genus Pontederia; species Pontederia paniculata. The sequence goes on along the minus strand of LTAE01008768.1, from coordinate 4,950 downwards.
ATTTGAGTCACAAAGTAAGTCTTTGATAACATCAGGTATCTAAAAGATATACAAACTTTGAAACAAATAATACAGTTGCGCTCATACTAAGTTTATCAACATTAGATTACTTGATGGAGCTAGTCACATCCGTTCTCTGAAAAAGTTCACATTGGTTTTAACTATAAGTGATTGAACATGCAAAACATGATGGATTTGGGACATAAAAACATTAGTTGATTACATGAACTTTAACAATTCTATAGCCAAAACCAATAGCTGACTGCAAAAAGTACAATGTTAAAAACTCAGTTGAATCACAAAGAAAATGTCAAATAGGAATAATTTGTTATGCACTCACAATTTTGCATAAGCACTCAGCAAGCTGATCTCGTATCGAGTTGATGTTGTTTAGTGAATAGTAAATAAGAATACATGCATTCATATAGAAAATCGTAAACTAGCGAAACCTTATAAAAAGAATCTAGAAAGAAATATGTGCATCGGCAGAATACAATAAATGATTAGAAGATCAATTGATCAAACCAAATGGCTAACATGCCAAAGTATCAGAAGAAATTCACTATTAAGAAAATCAAATGTCTTGGGTAATTAAAATACTTTCAGACGAATAATAATCAGAATTCACTTGGTGAAGTCATTCTTGGAACATACTGGAGCCAAACCTGGTCATCTGCATGATGTGCAATAAGCAAGATGCATGTTTGCTGTTCGATACACACCCCTTGCAGCATCTTATACCTGAAATAGATAGTAAGCAGATAACTTCTTGCCATACTTTCTCAGGTTACTTAATTACATGAAAATTAACTTAATGGTTGTCTCATTCAAGATCCTAAGATGAAAGTGAAATCAAAATGCAGCACAAATGCAACTGGTGAAAATTAACAAAACTAGTAGACATGATTAATTTTAATTCGTTTGCCCAAAGTAATGAATGCCTTTTAAAAAAGATAAGTCATGAGTAATTCTAGAATCACACGAACTTGATATCTATCTAGAAGATACCGACAAAAGCCTTAATATTATGGTGGGTTAAATAACATTCAGGCATTTCATACTTTCTTTTAGTAAATAATCATTTCATACATCATCCAGGATAACCATTGTAATATCCTATAATGACCTCCTAAGTAATTCACTTAATTGAGAATTTAAATTAAGTTAAGTACTTTATTTGTAAATAACTTCAAATTATCCATGGTATTTTATTTGTCGAGTTATTATCTTAATTAAGAATTAAATTGAGATAATTACTCTTTAGGTAACCCTTGGTAAAATAATTTATTTACATCATGCTATTTGCATTTGAGATTAATTTAATGACCGGATGGAGGATTCTCGTCACCTCACGGAGGCTGAGGTGGAGGACCGTCGGCGGGCACAGGAGGTCATTCAGCTGGAGGACAGGAAGGTGGAAATTGAGTGGAGGCAGCGCTCACGACAGACTTGGCTCCAGGAGGGCGACGCCAATACTCGATTTTTCCACATGTATGCAAGCTCTCGTCAGAGAGCGAACCGGATCGACCACATCCAGGTGCAGGGCCAGAGGGTATCCGGCCAGGCTAACATTGGAGCAGCCATCGCCTCCTACTACAGGGAGGCCTACCGACGTCGGCCAATGGGCCACTGGCGATGGCCCTCGAGGGAATCTCCCCATATTTCTGACTCACAATCTTCTTTGTTGACACAGGATATCACTGGGATCGAGGTTGCCCAGGCTCTCCGAGACCTCAACAGCGATGCTTCCCCGGGCCCCGATGGATTCCCGGTATTCTTCTATCGGGAGTTCTGGTCGGTGATTAGGGAGGATGTGATGGTTGTCATCCAGGAGTTTGTCTGCGGAAACCGAGGCTTCGAGCGCCTCAACCAGTTTCTACTATTCATGTTGCCGAAGCGTACACCAGCGGAAAGAGTGGAGGACTTTAGGCCAATCGCCATCTCCAACGCCATTTACCTCTTGGTGGCTAGGGTACTGGCGAATCAGCTTCGGGTGGTGCTACCAGATCTTATTCATCTAGCCCAGTCAGCTTTCATCCAGGGCGGCAGCATTACATACAGCTACAACATCGCAGTAGAGATAGTCGCACAGTGGAGAAGGACCACCTACCAGGCATTTCTATTGAAGGTGAATTTCTCCAAAGCTATGATTCAGTCTCATGGTCTTTCCTTTGGCAGGCTCTGCAGATACGTGGTTTCCCGGAGACTTGGATCGTATGGATGAAGCGTTGCATTACCACCGCTTCATTCTCGGTCCTAGTCAATGGGACGAGACCAGGAGGTTGGGTGCAACCACAGAGAGGGGTCAGACAGGGTTGCCCGCTTGCTCCTATGCTATTCGTGCTGGCGGTTGACGCTCTTGCGAGATGTGCCCAGGCTACTTGTCGGGTCGGGATCATCAGTGGCTTTGCGGGGAGTCTGGTTCCGATCCTACAGTACGCAGATGATACCACATTCTTTATAGAGGGCACAACTTTGGCGGCTAGAAGGGTGGCCATCCTGGTGGACCTTTTTGGATTAGCATCCGGTCTTCACATCAACCACGCCAAGTCAGCTTTCATGTCGTTTGGCATGGGGGCGGAGGAGGCAGCTAGTAGTGCAAAGGAACTCCACACACCGATTAGCTCCCTACCGATCACCTATTTGGGCCTTCCATTGTCAGATCGGCATGTCAGTTCGCGGGGGTGGACCCCAGTGCTAGAGAGGCTCGAGCACAGACTACAGGGATGGAGTTCGAAGTTACTGTCGAGGGGTGGTCGATTGGTTCTACTACGGTCGGTTCTTTCAGCCCTTTCGACATACTACATGTTTGTACTTCGGATGCCTGGAGCAGTTATCAGTCGGATTGACTCCTTGAGGAGCATATTCTTCTGGCAGGGTTGTGGGCAGGACCGACGAGTACATTTGGTGGCTTGGCATAGCATCTGCAGACCCACGTCACAGGGCGGACTAGGCGTCAGAGACCTCCGATATGCCAACTGGGCTCTTCTAGCCCAGTAGGCGGGACGAGTCATGAGTCTCGAGGACAGTTTATGGCAGGATGTCTTCACCACATGTTATGGACGAGAGTTGTCATGGGAATCGAGAACTTATCTCCCGCGTGGAGCTTCATGTTTTTGGAGGGGAGTGGCGGTTTTATTCCCGCGAGTACACTCACTTATGAGGCCATCGCTTGGCTCGGGAGAGGCCTTCTCCTTTTGGTAGCAGGAGTGGCTCCCGGAAGGTTCACTAGCGAATGCTTTCCCTCGGCTTTGGGCGTTAGCAGCACATTCAGCAGGGTTAGTGGCAGAGGCATGGTCTCAGGTCGGCGGTATGGGATTTGGCTCACGGACCCCATTGTTTAGATCTACCCTGTCAGATCAGCGCATAGCAGAGCTGCTACTACTCCACCAGAGGATTGCTCCATTTCGGCCGGATCCCGCACGACGAGATGGGTGGGTTTGGGACCCACTACCCTACTTGGCTCGTAGGTTATATTTGCACTTCCTTCCAGCTGCCACCATCTCAGCAGAACTCTAGTTAGACTGCAGATCTATTTGGCATTTGCGGCTACCACTTAAACTCAAGATCTTTGCTTGGCTTATGCGGCGGGGCAGGCTTCTGACCCGGGCGTACAGAGCGAGATGGGCGCCCCAAGCGGAGACATCCTGTGTTATGTGTGCGGGAGCGGTGGAGGATATCACACACTTGTTTTTTGGTTGCCCGATGTTTCGGGAGATTTGGCGCCAGACGGGTCGATTGCTCACCTTCCCTTCCGATGCAGAGGATTTCTGGCGGCCACTACGCACTTCAGTAGGTCGGAGGCGGGGTTGGAGATCTTTATTGGTGACGTTTTTGGCCGGTTCTTGGGCCATTTGGCTCCAGCGCAACCGGATCATTTTTTGTGGGGAGAGATGTCAGGTTGAGACCGTTGTACACCATATTACTTTTCTCCTTCGGGAGTGGGGTTTTGGGTAGGAGGTTTCTCACCCTTTGTTCTCTAGCCTTTTATCGCTCTCTCTCGGAGCGCGTTTACTTGTACGTGACCTTTTCATAGATATATATATACATGGATGACATCCGCATCACCGGCAATCATCCTTTTTCTTTTCAAAAAAAAAAAGGACTAACCATGCTTAAATTAGTTAGTGTAATTAGTCTAAGGTTAATTTATATAATTAAATAGTTAATATGTTTATATTTTCCTCACCTAACTGATATATATATATATATGAGAGTTATTTACCATATGAGTTTTCTTACTTGTAAGTCAAACTTTTAGCCAATTGAATGGTTTATGGCCTCCTCCCTTATCCTTAGTCTAACCAACCTATGCACCATTATATATCACCATGGCCACAAATAAAAAAACAAATTTTGAACTAGTTGCTTTGAATTCCACCGTGAGGACATGGTAGAGAAGTGAGGGGGTATACTACAAGGCTTGGAGTTAAAGAGAAGGTGAAGGCAACAATATAATTTGCTAAGAACTGATATGAATGAGCTATGCATCATATTGATCAAATAATCAAGAAATGGATATTATAAAATGTATATGTGATTCATTGTGATTATTGAATTTGATGCATATTTCTGATGAATTGTGCTTCATGTGTTTTAAATTGTGAACTTTGAATTTTAGTGTATCATGTGACCCTAATGTTGAATCTAGGATCCCGAGAGTGTTTTGGATGATGACAAATTTGTAAGTGAACTCAGTCTGTACTGATGAACTTGTTGAGTTGATTTCTGTAACAAGATATATTCAAGTTCAGGAGATGTTAGATCGACCAAAGCTAAAAGAATGGACGACCTATGCACAAGGAAGATATCTCAGGAAGAAGCATATGTGTGTAGCGGTCGTCCTAAGAACATAGAGTGGTCGACAGATGTTGAAGGAAGAATACATGTGAAGATGACGCAGCGGGGTTGCGGAAGATGGGCGTAGGCAGGCGATGATGGTGATGAGGC